>CAUYRT010036013.1:0-12042 GCA_963574885.1 Lepilemur ruficaudatus
TACCTTAAAATTATCAAATCCACTTATGAGAAACCCATAGCCAATATCATACCAAATGGGGAAAAACTGAAATCATTTCCACTTCGAACTGGAACTAGACAAGGATGCCCACTTTCTCCTCTTCTATTCAACATAGTGCTCGAAGTCCTACTATAGCAATCAGGCAAGAGGTGGGTATTAAGGGCATCCAAGTGGGTGCAGATGAGTTCAAACTCTCACTCTTCGCCGATGATATGATATTATATCTAGAAAACCCCATGGATTCTTGCAAGAGACTCCTATGTTTGATAAACAAATTTGGTAAAGTCTCAGGTTATAAAATCAATATACGCAAATCAGAGGCATTCATATATGCCAAAAACAATCAAGCTGAATCTAAAATCAAAAACGCAATACCTTTTACTATAGCCCCAAAGAAAATCAAATATCTAGGAATATATTTAACAAAATAAACAAAAACTTTTTAAAAGCATGTGCCATATTCCTTTGTATTTATTTATAAATAAATGCAATTTATTTATAAATAAATTTATACATACAAAGGAAATAAATTTATAAATACAAAGGAAAATCCCAGATGGCATACTATCATCATATCAATAATGTGATTAGGGTAAAACTTAGGAAAGGAATTATATCCAAGTTGAGAGTATATTTATGTGTACAAAATGGAAATGTACATGAATACATGTTTGTGCATGCGTGAGGAGTTTCTGGAATAATACACAGAAACTCTGGATAGTGCGGCAGGTAATTGAGGAGAAGCTGGAGATTTGCTTATTTCTGCCTTTCTGTGTTATTTACAAATTTTACCATGCGAATTTATCCCTTTCATAATTGAAATATACCACGTAAAAGCAATAAAGGAAGAAATGCTCTTGAAAACATGTAATATTTTAAAAACATGGTTGGAAATATAATATTAAAACCAAATTGAATTTAAGCTATGGAAATCTGGATTTGGGGATCATTAGAATACAGGTTACATAGAATACTTTATATTTATTCCAAAACTGACAGTTTCTTGGGTCTTTTCCGATCTCGGCGGTGTGTGGTGCAGTTATGCAGATACGTTGTGGCTGTGCATTTATCTTGTGTCTGTGTCATCTCCAGACCTGTGTGGTTAGTGAAGCAAAAAAGCAGGGCTGTGAGCAATAGCGTAAACAATATTTCGCAACTTGGGAGGCAGGGAGCCTGCAAGTAAATAATCGTTATAAGAAACTTAAAGTCTTTTCTGAGGCCGTGTTCTGGTTTTTGAGGTCTGTATGGTTGCCTCTTTGTCCTTTTTATCCCTCTCCCCAACCCTGATGCCTTCTGTCCTTACTCTGACATTTGGTACCCGTAGGTTTCTGTCCTCATTCGTGCTACTAAGCATTCATTCCACCAACCATTTGTTGAGCATTTACTATGTGACAGGCAGCGTTCTGGGTATTGAGAACACAGCTGGGAGAAGACTGCCGTCACTGCTGGAATGTAGCACACATACCAGTGTTTGAAGGGACCTCTGATGGCCGCTTCTCACTTGTGTCAGTCTCGTGGACCGCAGCATGGTGTCGCATCGGGAGCAGGGACTGGGAGAATTGAGCACACCGACAGATTGTCTGGGGCACTCTTTACATGCAACCTTGAGCACAGGCAGCAGAAACCGCTTCTTATAACGGCCAGGAGCTCGTCATGTTCCTCATCCAGCGTAACCGAATGCTGCTCAGCAATACTGTGTGCTTGGCCGTCGGCACCCACAGAGGGGAAGTAGATTTTTCATCTGAGATGGTAATTTGGGCATGGAATTGTATTTCGGAACTTGCGCTCCATTTCATTATGTGTTTATAGGAAACTGAAATTGAACAAGGGAAAATAGATTTGGGCTCAACAATAATGTACTTGTCTCTTGGTTACAGCTTTAATCATGTATTAAATTGTATAAAACCTTCTCAATTATATTAATTTAATTCACTATCAATGACAGTGGATTGATGTCAGGAACTTTTTTCAGTTTTGCTGTTAGCCAAAAGCCCTCAGTGAAATAAACAACTCAGGAAGAAATATAGAACTCGTCTCTGAGATAAGCTTGGAAGGATTTCAAAGCTTCAATCATTGGACTTTCATTTTTGCACCCCAGAGAAACCTTCTAAATGAACACCTAATGCTAAATTTTTCTCTTATAAAATTAATTTTTGTGCACTTTTAAAAAATGAAACAGTGATATTTGGCATGACCAATTTGGCATTGGTCTTTGAATAATGTTTTTGTGAATTTTGCAAGTTTTCTTGACTTTCCAAAAGCAATTTGGCCTGTACAAGTCTGCCTTTGGTAGACTCTTTGCCTTGGCAAATATTCACTCTGAGGTTGCAGAGGCGCCAACTCCCATAAAGAGTAAAGAGAAGTGTCCAGTTGAGTGTTGCCAGGAGCTCTCTCTCGTCTCCACATTGATTTTGACATTGGCCACCACTTAGGTGTTCTTGTGCTCGGGAACAATGGTATTGATGATCTGGAATGTGTTGTACTAAATACGTTCATCATGAGTAGCACTTCATCGCATCTCAAATTTAATGTTCTTGTGACTTAAACAGTACCATTCTAGGAGAGAAACACAGTTTAAAGTGCATTTCACATATTTTGGCCAAAGAGCTTAGGCAAGGGAGAAAATACAAATCATTTTATTAAATACTGATTGTTTCATTTCCGTGATATAAAGGATGGATTAGTATTTTCCAAGCAAGCTATTCTGCATTTATTTGATTCACTTAGTGCCCATACCTATGACTGATTTAAACTTCACACTCTCTTTACATTTTTACAGATCGCATTAGAGAAAAGGAAGATTTTCATGGAATAAATTAAATAAAAACGAGCTGAGCACAGAAATATTAATAGTAGGATGAATATTTATGAATTTGCAATTTTACCAATTTTATTGTGTATTACATATTATGTAGTATTTGACTAATGTGCTCATGTATTGAACAGTTGAATATTGAGACCCACTGTGTGCCCAGTGCTGCGTAGGTGCAAGGCAGCAGTAACAGGGGCAAGCAGAAGCCCTGTTTTCATGGAGTTTGTATGCTAGTGGAGGAAATAAATATTTCAAAAGGCAGTTCCATATTTCAACATGATTGACAAAGGAGATGCTGCCTGTATGCAGTTATGTGACAGGCGGCCAGCAAAAAAAAAAAGCCTCCCAGAGGAAGTGACATCAGTGCAGAGACCTGAAGCTTCAGTCCTGTGAAGAAACAGCTACAAAGAGCAACAGAGAGAAACCCAGTTAGTCCAGCAGAGAAGTTGGCAAGCCTTTTTCTGTAAAGGGCCAAATAGTAAATGATTTTGGGTTTGTGGCCTCTACGTTCTGTGTCACCTCTATTCCACTTTGCTTTGATAAGGCAAAAGCAGCCACAGACGAAATGTGACCTACCCATAACATTTATTTATGGACACTGAAATTACATTTCATATAATTTTCATGTGTGTCAAAGCAGCGTTCTTTTCTTTTTTTAAATAACCATTGAAAACCATAAACACTATTCTTAGCTCAAGGCTGTACAGGCAGGCGGTGGGTGGGTTTGGCCCATGCAGCTGTGGTTTGCCCACTCCGGGCCTGAGACTAGAGAGGGAGGGAGGGACACCATGGGGTGAGATGAGGGGGCCGAGGTAGGCAGGAACCAGGTCATTTGGGACCCTAGAGAAACTATTAATAAGTTATTTTATTCTAAGAGAATGATAAGGAGCTGAGGGAGGTTAAGCAGAGGAGAGGTGGTCTGAGTTAGGGTTTCATGAAGCTCTGGCTGCTGTCTAGTGGATGGATGGTAGTGGGCCAATGTGGAAGCAAGGGGACGATGTAGGAGGCTATTTTAGGAAGCACAGGTGCAAAGTGAAGGGGGTTTCAGCCAGGTGAGAGAAGTATGAGTGTGTGTGAACATCAGTATATAACATCCTTCCTCCTTTCCAGCTTGGCTCCTTACAGATGTGCCAGTAAAAACTAGCCAACTCCAGATTTCACCTTAACTTCGTTACCAACCATATAAACGCCTGAACTCATCTTCTTAATTAAAACAAAAGCCAACAAGAAAAAATCCTCTGTTCTCTACTTGTAAAGGGATGTGTCGAGATCTGTATCCCTGAGAGCGCCTCCTTTCAACATGCCTCGTGTGTTCATAGGTGCATCTAATTTATCACGTATCCTTCTGTACGTAGATTTGTTAGCGGCTTCCAGAGAATTCACTTTTGCTGTCAAACTGAGCCTGATGCTGAGGATGTTTGCATTTTATAAAAACAGGGTGTCTACACAGTTCATAGATACCACCCACTTTTCAGAAGGTGCTTATGGAGGCTAGCGAGGTGTTCCCCAGCCAGTTTGCCTGATCCTAAGTGATTGGCTGCATCATTTGCGTTTGGGGGACTTTGAGCAGGCTCTAGCAGTACATAAATAAGAATGCATGACCCAGAGTGACATATTACATTCGACCAATGGGATGTTATAGACATATGTGACATATAGTAGGTAGATGTTGTAGTGTCCTATATGTAGCCCTGGTTGCTTTCTTTCTGTAAGTATGTGGTGGTTATTCCAAGATTGCATACACTTCTACGTATAAATGGCTTCATTTCAATCTATCGTCTTCTTTAATACTTTTTACCCTTCTGTTCCCAAGAGTCGCATCCTACTGGGGCAAAGGAGATGGTTGACAGTTCTTTGTAGAGTCATCATCATCCTGGAGCTCCTCCCCTTACACTCTTGGAGGCTCAGGTGGGGGTCATTATTAGAGGGGTATATATGCTTGTTCCTCAGTGTGACACAGCTGAGAAGCACTTCATATTCCTGTACCTTGCACGGAAAACTTAGAACCCGTGTTCAACACTTGGCCAGGGATTTGGGCTACATGGTGTTTCTGATCGAAGCCTGGCCTCTTTCACGGCAACATGAGAATATCCACTTATGCTCTCCTAAAGTGTTAATCTCTTGCACGTGCTTTGGTGGAAAGGCAGCCACGATGCAGGAGGGCATTCTCCAGAGCTGTCAATGGCAATGATCTCCTAGTTGGATCATCGTCTCCAGTCCTTCATCAGCTGACTCTACCCACGTCACACACTATCTAAAAATCAGTCTTCCTTTCTTACAGGCATAAGCACAATTTGCAAGTTCTCGAGATTTAAACCGAAATGTATCCAGTAAAAAGGGGGCAGTCACATTGACCAGTATGGCTTTGGAATCTCTCTGTGCTACATACGTGGGTTTTGATCTGTCCTGCTATACACGTGGACCTAAATAATTACTGCAAGACTAGAACACCCACTCATCTTGGACTGTGCCTGCGGCGTCCACATCACACATCCTGGCTCATGTGTTCCCGCCAGTTGGACCATGGGACACCTTCCTCTTTCCTCTATGCATCCTTTAAGACACAGTGGACCCTCTTCTCCACAAAGACTTCTAAGACTGACATTGTCTTAAGACATCTGTTGTACTTCTGCCTTGTACTTTAAACTCCTGACTTGCTGGTTAATAATGTGAGTATATCCCATATCTTTACAAAGATTAAAAGGATATTGAGGAAAGTAAAGGGAAATTGATTTCTTTCCATGATGATAATGTCAACAAGACTGTAGAACTTGTATTGCTCTACGCGGTATCTCTGCAAACCAGTACAGTGCGATGTCCCTCTTGGTAATGGCATTAGAATTAAGAGAAAAGCAAAAATGCCAAAAAGAACTTCTTTATCTTGGCTAAAGTTCTGTGAAGGTGCCCCCTCACTCTTGTTATATGAGCAGGAAACAGATTGTAAATATGTGTGATGTTAATGAATCCAGGGATGAACTAATGGGAGAAAACTGAATTTATATTATTTCTGTCTAACACAGTGTTCCTTTCAATTTCCTTCCTTTGTAATATAATTTTTAACAAAATGCTTGACAAGTAATTTAGTGACAGGTGTGATTAATGCTAATGTGGCTTTTAAGTAGTGGTGAGCAGTTATAGGAAGCATTGTTTTGAATATAAAGGCTGTCTTCCTGCTGCTGTTCAAACACCTAGAAAAGTAAAAGACTAAGTTTGCCCTCTACTGGAGTCCAGAATTATACCACTGGCGGTTTTATGACCATAGGGAAGAAAGGATCTATATACGTTTGCTTCACACATTAAAAATTCAAGCCTCCTTTTACCAACTTAGTTAATCTACTTTAGTATCAGTTCTAAACACAGATCAGATTATATGAACCAAATACTTTAAAAATAGAATTTCAATTCTTATGGAAGATATCTTTGAAGAGCAAATGATCAGGTGTTCTAGGAAGGAATCACATTTGAGATTTCTGCTTATTAATTTTGCAAAATATGAATAATGTTCTAACACACAATGTGCAATACTCGTAGTTTTGGATTGGTGTTAGGTATTTAATATAACCCAAGGAATGAAATCACGCCAAAATCTAGAAGATCATCGAGCGAGTGGCTTTGAGTCCAGACTCGCGAGCAGTTAAAAGTGAGAGGCGGTGGTGGGGAGGCAGAAAGCTGCTCGCTGGCCTTCTGTAAACCTGCAGTCTCCACTCACTGGCTCTGAGCATTCCTGGTGCAATGTCCGGGGTGGGAGTACCGTGGTGACAGCCGCTGGACCTTTGCCAGGGAGGGTTGCAGGCTGGGAGACTCTAGGGAAGGTGGGGGTCAAACAGATAGATCCTAAGACCTATCAGCTGGCAGGTGTGGCACCTGAAGTTCCTGTAGGCACAGGACAGTGTGGCCTAATTGGCACTCTCCTAGGCAAGCATCACTGAGGCCTTCATCAGGACTCCCTTGTCTGCCCTCCAGAAACCACCAGCTGATGCCTGTATTTTGTTGCAACATGAACATTTCTATTTGCCCACTCGGTGTGCAGATTTCAAACACTGGGAAACAGGAAGTTTGCCATGCTGGAGGCTGATACGACTCAACAAACCGTTGTGTGTATCTTCCCGGCTCTAATCTTTTTCACATTTTATTGCATTTGGCCAAAGGTCTGGGGAGAAAATAAATGCAGTGTTATCTATCAAAGCTACAGTAAGCATCTGGGAGGGGAAGGGAAGAGGACTCCCCAGACCTATGTGTTACCCTGATATTTAGACTTTAATATCTAAAATATACTTTGATTGTAAAACAGGGCAAAGTGGGTTCAAAAGTTACCTATACCTCCATAAAGGACATTATATAACTTATCTTTGCTGGTTCTCTGTAATAGTGGAAACTGGCTCCTCTTCTCTAGATCAAGGTGTTTTATGGCAAAAATAGAACAATGGCATTTCTCCCAGTTTGCAGAAAAGTAGTGGATTAAATTTTATAAATGTTTACATTTTCTCTCAACACTTTTTCATAAAACTTAAGTGCCTGCCCCCGCTCATCCCTACCAGAATGTAGCATGTTATGGTCTCAGATGAGGCATGATGCATATTTTTGATTCAGACATTTCAAGTTTAATATATCATTTCCAGGTTGTGAATCCCAGGGCTCTGTCACATGAACAGATCTTAGATTTACTCTGATTTCTAGTTAAAATTACTCTCAAGGTTCAGATAAATTGTAGAAATCAAAGGTGTTAGATTATCAACTGTCTTGGTGCTACTGAGAGGCTCTGGTCCAGCTCCATCCTGGGTCAGTCGTGGCGGTGGGTGAGCCTGTATCACCAGGCCGAGAGATCACTGTGCTCGCTGTAATAACCATTCCGTGCTGCCAAGACATCATCTGCTTATAAACACTGAGGTCAGAATAGAGTTCACAGGGTTTCTTTTTAGATCCAAATCACTTCTAAACATTGGGGCATTCAATAGGATTCTACCTCAAGGAAAATGAGAATATTTGAGGTGTTTTCTTTCTTGAAGTATAGAATCTGTCCATTACAATGGGTTGGTGCGTGATTTTATATCTACTAAAAAAGGATTGTTTGTTTTTAATCTAGAGTATTCCCAGTAATAGCTGCCAATTGCTGACTCTCAGCTATGTGCCACCCGTATTATGATAATTAACTAATTTGATGTAGCTACAGGTCTGCAAGACAGATGTTCTTACCTCAAGCTTTAGTTAAGGAAATAGAGCCTTAGAAAACTTACATAGCTTAAAGAAATTCACTTAGCTAATAAATAGTAGATGCTGGATTTATACTCAGGTTTGTCTAAGAGTCAAGCTTACATTTGTGCCGTGCTACTCGTCCAGGAAACCTATTAATTTAAAACATTTTTTTCCTTAGCCAAAATAAATACATTTCAGCACCAATAGGATCAGTTTTCTACCATTATTAGGTTATTAAGTATGAAATGTCCTGTTTTCTTAAGTTTGACAGTTGATATCTCTGACATTTCATTTTGACACTTCTTTGATTTTTATCATGACGTTACATCAGCAGTCTTTCAAACACGCGTTTTGGCTTGTGATTATCTTTCACATTTTTTTAAAGCAGTTTTTGTAAAACCATGGATAAATCCAAAATTGACGTTATTTTCGAATGAGTTCTGTCGTGGAGACAGTACTGCGTGTACAGCTAAAGACACCAGTAAAGTGTTGGGGAGGGAAGTGGCTAGTGAACGCACAGTTTGTCAGCGGCCTGAGAAGTTCTGTTCCGGTGATTTTAATCTTGGAAATGAGCCATGTGGGCGACCTGAGACCAAGGTGGATCATGATGAGCTGAAAGCTGCAGTGGAAGCGAATCTATCTCAACCCGCGTGTGAATTAGCAGCAGGGTTTGACGTGACTATTCCTACAGCATTGGACCATCTGAAACAAATGGGCAAGGTGAAGAACCTGGATGGATGAGTTCCGCGTGAACTAAACGAGTGTCAGAAGAGACATCATCTTGAAGCTTCCCTTTCTTTGCTGTCACGACATGAAGGCGAACCATGTCTACACCGTATTCTTACGTGTGGTGAAAAATGGATTCTTTTTGATAATTGCAAGCATTGGGCACAATGGTTGGATAAAGATGAAGTGTCGAAACACAGTCCAAAACTGAATGTTCACCATCAAAAGCTAATGGTGTCTGTTTGGTGGTATTATCCACTACAGCTTCATGAAACCTGGTCAATCCATTACAGCGGATGTCTACTGCCACCAACTGGATGAAATGATGAGGATGCTTATGGTTAAGCAGCCAAGATTGGTCGACAGAGACAGACCAGTCCTCTTGCAAGACATTGCTCAACCACATGTCACACAAACAGCGCTGCTCAAACTACAGAAGTGGACTTGGAAGCTCTCTGTCATCCACCGCATTCACCAGGCCTTGCACCAACTGACTGCCACTTCTTCCCGGCTTTGGACTACTTGTTGCAAGGAAAAATATTTAATTCCCAAAGAGCTATGGAAAACGCCTTTTACAATTTCATTGCCACTCACTGTCTAGGCTTCATCACTGCTGACGTTAACAAGCTCCCATTAAGATGACAGAACTGTGTCTATAGGCGCATACTTTGATTACTTGTACTGCTTCTTGTTGAGATACAATAAGCTAAACTTTTGATTCAAAATCACACATTTTCATATTTAATGACCTATAGAATGTGTAGAGAGTCAATAGTAACCTCTCCAAAACCACACAAGTGTATGGCTTTTTGTAGTCCTCATAAGATTCCACTCCCTGTGTCCCTGTGGGTGTCATGGAAGCTGGGTTTGAGAAGGGAGTTATTAAGGGCAAGAAAGGCAAGTGTAACCATGGAGAGGTGAAACAAATCTGGCCAGTATGACATTTTCCAAACATGCAGGAAGAAACGTGTCTACATGTTAAGCTGCAGTCCTCATTTGGACATCCAAGATACAAACATGGGTGCTCCGGGTGAACCAGAATGAAAAGGCTGATGTGTGAGGGACCTGCCAGATGTCACAGTGCCAGGAGCAAACTGAACGTTGTGTAGAGCGTCCAGGGGCTGAGAATCTGAAATTGCATGGCCAGAGGAAGCATGTAGAGCTCTGCCTGCAGAAGAAGGTGGCTTTCTTTCCTGTCTGTGCTGTTCTCTCCTCTGTGTCTGATGACACTGGACCCGCAGTCAATGGTGACGATTAGCAGGCAATTACCCACCTGGATACTAATTCTGCCCCTGATCGACTCAGGGAAAAGGAAGTGAGAATTATGTTACGTATAACTGTTGCTGAAATCAGGTAGAGAGAAAGAGAAACAGAGGACACCAGAGGAAGAGAACAGGATGCTGAGCGACAGAGCGTGTGTGCGAGAGTCACTGGGAGGGGGCACTCCTTGAAATGGCGGGAGACAAGTGCAGGGTAGAACAGCTTCAGTAAGCATTTTAAGTCACGTTACTCTACCTCAGGGTCTCGGTATAAGAACTGAGAAACTTTTCCTGAAACTATAACAAGAAAATTGTCTATGGCTGGGTCCAAGGATTGGAGATCACATTTTGCCTGTAGCTGAGTTAGCTGGCAGGTGACATTTGCTTTGGCTTAAACTAAAATAAAGAAACATTATCCCTTGGGTTGTTTGAGCTTATAAATGAAATTCTCCCCCACTTAACATCGGGAAAGTATGAGAATTCGTAGCTTGTGAATAACTTTCACACTCAACACCAGTGGCTCCCAAGCTTGTAATTAGAGTCACTTTGTAAGTTTTGTTAGAACAGATGGGAGGACTCGCCCCTACATCCCTGACTCGGTAGATTGGGGTTGGGGCCCAAGAGTTTTCATTTCTAAAAAGTTCCCAGGTGCTGCTGGTGCTAGGACCACACAGGCAAATGCGGCTCCATGCTAATGCCTTAGGAGCTGTGACAAACTGCCTTGCTATCTGGTATTACTCTTCTGTTTTTCCCCCCTGTGTGGAGGACAGACTAAGAGAAAAAGATTTGAATTCTTACAGTGCTACCATTGACTAGTAAAAAAGATAGTCATCAATCTGACGATCATTGTCTCGAATCTGACTGGATATAAGGCAAATGCATGTTGTCATTAGCGGTCCCCTTGAGTTTGTTAGGGTGCATGTCATCTCTTTGCTGAGGCCTGGAGAGCACGATTACTTGCCAGAGTTTTGCAGTGGAGTGATGAGGAATGCAGGGTGTCAGTGCGGTCTGGTGGAGCATGGAGGCTGACGGTGGTGGCCAGCTTGCACACGCTCACACGCTGAGTCCTCGCCCAAGCCGACTAGTCCCGTCTCAGGAGGCCGCAGTAAGAAGGAGAATTCCCACTGGGGACGCATCTTCTTTCTCCGGTCACAACGTATGTACAGACTTCTCTCCCGTGTCGATCCCCCACTCCCCGTAGAAAAACACACATTTTCACAGTGGATGTAAATAGAATCTTTAGTTGTGTGGAGGCACCTAAATGCCTGTGTGATGATGGATCAGTGGTTCTCAAACTATGGATGCGTCAAAATCATTTGGATGACTCGCTGGCAAACACGTTGCTGGGACTCACCTCAGTTTCTGATTCAGAAAGGGCAGGTCTGGTGCTGGGATCCAAGAATTTGCATTTTGATTCCCAGAGGAGGTTGTCGCTGCTGGTCTAGAGGTCCGTACTTTGAGAACCACGGGTCTTTATCAAAAGCATACGCAAAATTGCTACATTGACAAAATGAAGACAATTTTTCAAAGCAGCACAGATGTAGGTCTTGGCCCAGCAATGGCAGGTCTATGTAACTATCATTTCCAGAGTCTACGAAAAATGGACAGTTTTTGTGAATGCGGAAGTTTGCTACTTTGTGCGAGAAGCAAAATTTATACAAGATGCTAGTTTTAATGAGGACTACTTCTAAAATTTAGTTTGCTATTCCATACCAGCTTGATTCATTTGTTGCAAACAGAGGGGTTTCAGTGATAGCACTACTCTCAATTACTAATTGCATAAAAATGTCAGGAAAAAAACATTGTCTGGCAAATCACAGGAAAGAGTGGAAATATATCAAGGATCTTCATATGATTTTACGTTTATAACGTTAAATCACAGAAATTAGCAAATTAGAATTTAATTGTCTAGTAAAATTCTTTTTTAAAAGCAACTCACACATTTTATCCTATAATTTGACTGTGGTTCTTACATGAATTTTGATATTAAATAAGAAATTCTGGACAGGCACAGTGGCTCATGCCTATAAT
>CAUYRT010036014.1:0-20057 GCA_963574885.1 Lepilemur ruficaudatus
TTTTTTCAAGTAAAGGAAAAGGAATATAAATCTTCCAGTCACACTAATGGACAACAACTTTATCATAAACTACTCATTCAATTTATTTTTTCAAGTTTCAAAATATGTCTGTCATTTGAATATTAAAAAAGAAAAATAAAAGAGGGGCCATATGGTTATTTTAGAAAGATATTGAGAATTTTCCCATTGCAGAAAATTATAAGGTACCCGAAGGGTACTTTTTGATGTTTTTATCTTTTTTGCTACTAGGTACAGTAATTTGACAAACTGTCTTCTTTTTCCTTTAAAATCAATCAGCTCCTATAGTTTGCATTCCCACCAAGTGGTTTACCCAGACTATGATTATTTCACAGAAGATCTACAGTGAAATTCTTCCTTTATGTCTTTCTATTGTAAAAATTCCTTCTCTAAAGACCTCCACAATACATCCCTAATCACCCCACACAGCTTAGCCTGTATTCTGTCTTTGCCTGGCTTTCACCGAGCCTTTGTTCTCTTTATCTGTTCTGGGTTATTTCTCCCTTCCCACTTTGCAGCTCTCTCCCTCTCAAGCTTCTCTCTGTGGTTGCATCTGGTTTTATGAGAAAACCATCTCCTCTATACATCAATGCCTATGCCTAATGCCGCCCACTTTCTGTGGCCATACAATCCTGTGAATGGCTCCATCCTTTCACTTCACTTTATTTTCCTGGAATTGTCTAAACAGAGCCTCTACCCATAGAATATGAAATTTCTGCGGGCAGGTTGCTGTGTAGAATCTGATACCAGCTGTATTTTGTTTAACAGCACTGGCCGCTTTAGCCAATCTTTAGGACAAGTCTGCTAGTGACAAATCCTTTTAGTTTTTCTTTGCCTGAGAATATCTTTATGACCCCTTCACTCCTGAAAGATAGTTTTTCTGAATATTGAATTTTCAATTAAATTTCTTTCAGAGCTTAAAAATATTATCTTATTTCCTTATGGCTGCCATGGGTTCAGGTAATGTGTCATTTCTCTTCAGCGTCTTTCAAGCTCTTTGTCCTTAGTTTCAGAAGTTTAATTATGATATGTCTTGGTGTGGATTTACTCAACCTTGTCAATCCATAGGTTTGTATCTTTTGCCAAATTTGAGGAATTTCAGCCTTTGATTTTTCAAATACTCTTTCATCCCTCTATTTTTTTCCTCTCATTGGAATTCCAAGGATGAGAATATTCTACATTTTATTATTGTCACACAGGTCCCCGAGGATCTGCTCATTTTCTTTCAGCCTGTATTTTGTGTTGCTTAGATTGGAAGAATTCTATTTTTCTGTCCTAAAATTCAGAGCCTATCTTCTCTCATCTCCACTCTATTATTGAAAACATCCATCCACCGAATTTTTAAAATTTTAATTATGGCATTTTTTATTCTATAATTTCCATTTGCTTCTTTATTCTAGTTTCTGTTTCTTTCTTGAGGTTCTCTAGATTTCTCTCTTATTTCAAGAGAGTTCATATGTATTTGTTGAAGCATTTTTATGATGGCTGTTCTAAAATCCTTGTCAGCTAATTCCAACATCTTATTCATCTCAGTGTTAGTTAGCATCAGTTAATTGTTTTTTCTCATTCCAGTTGTGATTTCCCTGGTGCTTGGTATAATGATGAGTTTTGTTTTATATTGAGCATTTTGGCTGTTATATTAGGAAACTATGGGTCCCATTTATGTTGTTTTGTTTTAGCAGGAAGTTTCCCTGTTTAGGTTTGTCATGCAGGTCCTGGTCTACATTTGTGATTCCAATTACAGACTAATTTTCAGAGACTAGGCGATGCTAGCTTGGTCTACCTGGTATATCACATGACACTGGGGCCCTTACTGGTCCAGCAGATGCTACCTGAGGGTTCCGAAGGAGCTTACCAAAGCCAGACTGTCTCATCCCTCTAAAGGGGTAAAGAGTTACTTAGGACCATGGGACAGAGAGTGCTTTCTGAGCTGGGAGCTTGTGATGAGTTTCCCCTGCCTATGAGAAACAGGAGTATTTCCCAGGCAGGGTGCTTATTAAGGCATGATTACCTATCCTTATTCCCATGGCTGCCTGGTGTCTTTAGGTGGAGAACAATCACAGGCCTGGCCGGAGAGATGAGTACTTCTTGGGCTACAAACTTGTGATAGGATCCACCTCGCCAGTGTCCTTGGATGCATGGTATTTCTGGGTGGGAGAAAGAATCACAGGACTAGTTGGAAAGGAGAGTTCTTCGCATAGCTGTTTATTGTTGGGATTTCTGATTACTTCCCCTTGCTCGTTCTGCAGGGTTCACCTGGTATTGCCAGAGATACTCCAGTTTGATCTTCAGGAGGAATGAGCTTATCTGGGCAGCGATTTTTTGCTATGTTTGAAATTATTTTAAGCCATTCTATTTTGGGGGTGATAGGTTATACAGCAAAAGCTAACTGACACAACCTAGTAGGGACATAACAATAATTGGAGATAGCAAATGAAGAGTTCGTTCTGTTTTAGTGCACTTTACATAGATAAACTAAACTACATTTGTAAAACTTTTACATAAGTAAAAGCTTAAGGATGTTAACATATAAAGAAGAACAGTTAAGTTGTTTGACTTAGAAAGTTTAATGACATTCATATTCAAAGAAGAGATAATGTATTTGCTCAAAACTACTCAGCTATTACTTGGCACAACTGGAAGAAGCCTGAGGATATCTAAGTACAGACTTCCTAAAGTCTATAGCTTGTTCCATGCTCTTGACTGTATAGCTTTGAGTTTACTAAATACTCAACAACTTGGTTAACATTAAAATGTTACCTTAGTTTACATCATTTTAAACTTTTGGCTTTTTGTGTTAATTATTCCCAGTCTCTGTAAAGGTATATTTTCTACCTTGATCTACTTCTAAATGGTAATTCTATGCTTTATGCATGCTTCATGGGCAGCAGGACAAAGTTTATAGCCTTCAGGTAAAATTATAGGTGTGAAATGTTCCACAAACAGCAATACATTACCATATAATTTGACATTTTTTAATGAAACATCATACCCATAGAATTTTAGAGCTGCCAAATCAACAGTTTCTTCTAGCAAGGAAAACTATTCTATAATTGTATTTTTAAAGTTTTTTTTTAAGTAAACTGAGTAAAACCCAAACATGCAATATGAGAGCAAAGATGGTTATACAGTGTTATGCTTTTAACTGCATAGTACTATGTTAAATTATGGGCCATCTTTTACTCCTTTGGCTACATTTTTGATGTAAACTCTACAGAAATGTTCCAATTAGAGTGTTTTAGGCTAAGAAAATTAAAAGATGAACTAACAAACAGAATGCCATGGCTCCAATCTATATGGTAGCTAAGACATCACTGAAAATTTAATGATAGGGAATGCATTGGTTTCCCATTTCTGCTGTAATAAATTATTGCAAATGTGGTGCTTAAGCAAAACAAACATATTATCTTACAGTTTTGGAGGTCAAAAGTCCAATATGGGTCTCATTAAGTTTACCTTAGTCTACTAGGGCTGTCATGATAAAGTACCACAGACTGTGTGGCTTAAACAACAGGCATTTATTTTCTTAGATAATTCTGGATACTGGAAAATTCAAAATCAATGTTCTGGCCAATTCAGTTTCTGTGAAGTCTTCCTGATCCTCTTTCTCACTGTGTCCTCACATGGTAGCGTGGTGGTAGGGAGGGAGAGAAAGAGAGAGAAAGAGAGCTCCAGTAGCTCTTTCTCCTCTTATAAGGGTACTGGCCCTATTAAATTAGGGCCCCATACTTATGACCTCATTTAACCTTTATCACTTCACAGGCTCGGTCTCCAAATACAGTCTCATTACGGATTACGGCTACAACATATGAATTTTAGAGGGACACAAGCATTCTGCCCATAACACTAGGCCAAAATCAAAGTGTCTTCTGTGCTGCATTTCTTTCTGCAGACTATAGGGAAGAACCATTTTCTTCTCTTTTCCAGCTTCTTGAGACTGACCATATTCATTTATTCATAGCTTCCTTCCATCTTAAAAGCCAGTGCATTAGTGTCCTCAGGCTGCCATAACAAGGCACCACAAAATGAGTGGCTTAAAGTAATAGAGATTTATTGTCTCATAATCCTATAGGTCAGAAATCTGAAATCAAGGTGTTGGCAAGGTTGATCCCTTCTGAGGGCTGTGAGGGATAATCTGTTCGTGCCTCTCCGCTAGGTTCTGGTGGTTTGCAGGCAATTTTTGGTCTTCTTTGGCTCGTGTTCATAACTCCCATCCTGCATCTTCACATGGCATTTTCCCTTTGTCTCTTCACACCATCTTCCCTCTGCCTCTCTGTGTCCCAACTTCCCCCTTTTATAAGGACACCATCATATTGGATGACGGCCCATCCCAATGACCTAATTTTAACTTGATTGCTTTTTTAATACAGATCTTGTTTTAATCCCTTTGCATCACTAGAGAGGAAAACCCAAAGCTGGGTAATTTACAAAGAAAAGAGGTTTATTTGACTCACAGATCTGCAGCAGAAGCATAGTGCCATTATCTGCTTCTAGTGAGGGCTTCAGGAGCTTCCAATCATGGCAGAAGGGGAAGGGGAGCAGGTGTGTCATATGACAAGAGAGGGAGCAAGAGAGAAGGGGGAGGTACCACACTCTGTCAACAACCAGCTCTCATGTGCACTAATAGAGCAAGAATTTATTTGATATGGGGGTTGGGAGAGGGAGGACACCAAGCCAATCATGAGGGATCCACCCTCATGACCCAATCACCTCCCACTGGGCTCCACCTCCAACACTGGGGATCAGATTTCAATGTGAGATTTGGAAGGGCCAAATATCCAAACTATATCAGACCCTATTTCCAAATGATGTTAGATTCTGAGGCACTAGGGGTCAGAACTTCAACATGTCTTTTTGGGGGACACAGGTAATCCATAACTGTCAGCAGTGACCAGTCAGAGTTTTCCCAGATTGCATTACCTTATTTTTACCTCTTCTTCTGCTGCCCTCTTCCATTTTTAAGGACCCTTGTAATTACACTGGGTCCACACAGATAATCCATAATGCAGGACAATGTCCCTATGTTAAGATCAGCTGATTAGCAACATAAATTCCATCAGCTAACTAAATTTCCCTTTGCCATGTAAGATAACATAATTCATCAGTTTCAGGAATTAGGATATGGACACCTTGGGAGGGCCATCATTCTGCCTACCACAGAGAGAAATTTTCATTTACCAAAACTTTCAGAAAGAGTCCTGGATGTGACTTGAAGGAAGAGTTGGAAAACCTACTTATGTTTGGGAATGTGCTGGTGATACGATTATTTCAATGGTCATGGTTGCTAAGATGCCTTTCAAGGAGAAAGCTTTTTGAGTTTCTGAATGATCTAAGTACATTTGGCACTATTTGGTGTTCAAATACTGTGAATAGAAGAGTAGTTCATGAGTTTCCACAGCATTCTTGCATAGAGCATCAACTTCCCCTCTAAATAAATACTCTAAATAAATGCTCAACAGATATTAAGGTTGGGTTTCAGAATTGTTATGTTATTTTGTGCATAAATGTGGGCTAAAATGCTAAGAGTTCAATTTCAAGGAACAAGTTTTTATTTTAGGACACAGTCCTAGAATTCTGTACCCAATTGCATCCCTGAAAACACATACACACACCAACACACAGACACACAGAGCTCATTGCTCTTCCATTGGTGAAACAAAGGAGATACAGAAAAAGCTCTTTATATCATCCCCACTTAAAACTTATTTCTTTTTCTGAGTTAGGTGAATATTAAGAATGGTTTTCTCCATACTCATGCCAATTTTTATCTTCACTGAATAATTAGATTTTGCTTCATGGCTTTCTTATAACTCATAGTTGATATTTATTTTATATTATCATAATTTTACTGAGACCTCTTACAATCAATATGTAAATGTATTAAGGAAAGTTCACATTCTGATTCCCTGGACTAAAAATCTTAATGGAATAACTCGTTTGGTGTACCTGTCACAGAAGAATTAGGTAAGAATATTTAGAATTCTTTCCAAAAACCTCCTCCAGGATCACAGTTAATTGCTCTAAAGATTGAGGGTTTTTTTTTTTTTGGAAGTATAAAACAGAGAGGAGGGATAACACAAAGGAAAAGAGAAAGACCAAGTATTTGGAAGAATGAAAAATGTAAAGAGGGGAGAATGAGAGAATGATGGAAATAAATGAACAATAAGAACTCTTTGGAGGCTGATCAACTGAGAAAATACAAAACAGAGAAGACTCAGAATTTTAAGGAAATATAAATAACACTCTGGACAGAGGAATACAGAGAGAACTAGGGAAGTAAGTAATTATAAAAAAAGAATTCCAGATATAAAAATAAAGGGAAAGTGGAGGAGGAATGAAAAATAAGGAAAGAAGAGGGAGAGAAAAATATACCTTGAGGCTAAGATATTTTTACTCTATGGAGTACATTTTCTTTCAATCTAAAGGGAAGGAACAAGAGAGTGCGTTATTAGACTATGATAGACAGTAAGGATGCAATGGCAGCCAGAGGGGCCAGAAGCTTCTCAGGCCATTTGGAGGACGCTGTATTCTGAATTTGAACATTGGCTGGAATTCATTCTTGCTAACATGAATCCAGGAATGATAAATCTCTGGGAGCTGCATAACAGCCTCAGATTCATAAATCATCCATAGACTCAGCATAAAGGAGTTTTATAAATGATTCTCCAGGTGTAGTAAGCACTGGCCGTGGGAAAGAAAAGTCAGCCTTTCCTTTGCAGCAATTTTCTTCTGCGAAGTCATTGTCCTGTGTCTGGAATGCCATCCCCTTAAGAGGAGCTGCAAATGCACATGCCACAAGTTTGCAAGGTTGTTGGATCTTTAAATGACTTCCAAAGGCTTCACTATGTCATTTTCAGAGAATGCTGGGAGAATTCCAAAAAAAATTATTTCAATCCTGTGTGAAGATTAAATAATATATGCATTTAAGAGCTGGACCAGAACAATGAAATAAAATAAAAACCTTAGCTCTAAATGTGTGACTCTCCAATGAAATGCCCCAGTGGACTCCATGTAAATTTGATGCTCCTCCTTGTAGACTTTGACTCCAGAGACATATGCTCAATGTGTATAAATCTACAATTGAGTGGTGAGCTGCGTTACAGAATCTTCTTGCTTTGTTAGGCAGGAGTGTGTGTGTATGTTTCAAGATCCTGCCTAAATCTTGGGTAGTTTTTAAAATTACTTCTGGTTTACTTAACCACCAGGAAAGGAAGTCTCATGTTGCAAGCTGCATATATTTGCAAAATTCTTTCCTTTTCAAATAAATATCTTCTCATTAAAATTTATAAGTAAAGACACACTTTGCTCTTTCATCGTTCAGATACTCAGATTGATGTAAAACGAAAAGAAAGTGAGAAATTGCTATGCTAAGCACTCCAGGATCATCTATCGAGAAGTCTTTTTAGCATAAATCTTTTTACCTTTATCTTTAAAGATAAATGAAAATAGTAAAGAATGGACAAAGTCTTATAAAATAAGTCAAGATGCATGTTCATGTTACACACATGTTGTCATTTTTGTTGCCTATGTAGTTATTATTAGTAGCAGTTGGCTGGATGTTTAGGTCTGTTCAGGAACAACAAAAAGGTTTAAAAAACAAAGAACTCAAAACAACTGAAAGCACTTTGATTTCTGTCTTACCACTAGGTACCATTCTCATAACTGTAAGGCAAAGCATTGCATTTTCTGGATCTAAACCAACATAAAAATAAAGTCTGAGACCTATGTCGGGGGGGTTCTCTTTTGAATGCCTTCTTTAAACATTGAGTCATAGAGGAGAAAGTGCTGAGAAAAAAGAAGTGGTGAGAGAAGGAGAGAAGAAATGAGATCTCAGAGGAGTTTCAGAGACACAGGTAGTCATATTGAATATTTTTTTATGGTTATGAGTCTGGAGAAAAGAAATAATAAAAACTTCATTCATTTGGCTACCTTAATTCTAGTTTCTTAAAATAATTGCTTTTAATATGATTCTTATTAGATTACAAACTTCTTTTGACAACTGCCTCTAGAAATGTCTTTAAATGTTTTCCTTTCCATTACATAGCGACATGTTTTACCCACCAAGAGAGTGATACTACAGACATCTCTTAATTCAGAATCATATTATATAAAGTGAATATGTAGAAGAGCTCTAAAGTGCTACCCTAATCCATCCTCCCCCTTCCTTCTCTTTCTTTCTTCTTTCTTTTCTTTCTCTCTCTCTCCATTTTTGTTTCTTTCTTGCTTTCTTGCTTTTTCTCTTACTTCTTCCTTTCTTATCTGATTAATCTGAAACCCTATAGTGGGAGTAGCAAAAGATAATACCAGGCTATGTCATTCAGAATAGCTTCAAAGATCTTGAAACACTTCACACAATTTTGAGGCTGAGCATAGTTTTCTTTAGTGCTTTTTTTCCCCTAATAGACTTTATCTTTTGAGCAATTTTAGTTTTACAGAAATATTGAGCAGATGGTACAGAGGGTTCCCTCATGTACCACCCTCACCCCAGTTTCTCTTGTTATTAACATTTTGTGTGGCATATTTATTATAATTGATGAGCCAGTATTGATACATGATTATTGTTAATATTATGTAAAGGTCATAGTTTATAGCAGGGTTCATCCTTTGTTCTGTGCTATTTTATTACAAAAATATATAGTGGGGTGGAGCCCTGATATTCCCATGGCTTCTTGTTAGTGGAAGCAATGGAATTACAGTAATGCAACTGCATGTGCCCGAGAGAGTAGTTCTGGTGACAGAAGACATGAAGGAGCAAGAAGCACAGATAGGCAGACTGAAGTAGAGGAGGGCTAATGACACTACTGAGTTCATCACAGGATCCATGAAGACATGCTGCCCATTAGTTACTCTGCATCCTGATGCGTCGGTGAGGCCCAGGACCAGCAGTGGGCTTTGCAGTAGATACAGTCCAACCTGGTACTTCCTGATCACACATTCCTTGTAGAGTTTTTTTACACGGCATTTGCTCTGAGGAAGTCCAAGAGGGAGAATATTAATCTCTGCTGAATAATTTTCAGCATTTCAAATAAAGTGATATATAGATTATACAATGACAAAAGTTCTACGCTTAGAATTTAGCTCTTCAACAAATATTTTTAGTTTATTTTGGAAAATAAATCCAGTTTTTTTATTTAATAAACTTTTAACTATTAAATACTTTGCTCAAAAAATACACTGCGTACTCTCTGTACATAATATCTTTTAATAGGCCAATATTTACTGCTATTATCTAACTTTTGTTGAGCACTGTGAGTGCAGGGAAGACTGGAAAGAGTATAGGAAAATGCCCTTCGTGTTACAGCTTTCATTTTTGGGCAAAATTTAAGGATATATTTAAGTTGTATTCATTATTTTATGGGTTGATTTGTGTCCAAAGTATGTTAGAGTCCTAAACCCCCGTACCTCCCAATGTAACTTTATTTAGGGGAAAGGTCTTTAATCAAGTTATAATGAGGTCATTGGGAAGGGCGCTAATGCAATATGACTGGTGTCTTTACAAAAGGGAAAATTTGGACACAGAAAGGGGCACTGTATAGAGGGAAGGCGATGTGAAGGCATAGGGACGGTATGGCCAACCACAAGTGGTAGACAGAGGCCTGGGATACATCCCTCCCTCACAGCCCACAGAAGGAACAAACCCTCTCAACATCTTGCTTTAAACTTCTAGCCTGCAAAAGTGCAAGACAATAAATTTATTTTGTTTAAGCCACCCAGTCCGTGGTGCTTTGCTATGGAAGCTCTATGGAACTAATACAATCATAAACACTTTCTTTTTAAAACACTTTCTATTTTTGTGCCATATATAGAGTTAGCATTTTCAACTTTAACTTTTTTTGGACTGGTAAATATGATAGCTCATGATCTGAGTTTTATTTTTTAACCATAACAGTAATTTCCACCCAAATCACAATTTATAAAGCATGCATTGCCACATATATATGAGGCATTTAATTTTATTCCAGATGTATTTAAAAAGGCTTGGGTAGCAACTTGTTGATGTAAAAGACACATATAGGGGAATTATAGGACTAATGTACAATCTGTGATTCAGGTCTTCCCCTAGCCCCTTAGTTCTTCTAAAGTTTAGGCTCATATCTCTGGGCTTGCCGAAAGCCTTGCCTTCCAGAGTTTCTGTTTGTTTTCATTTTTGGAGCCATATATCTATGTATTTTATGCCTATTTGGATACCAAATATTATTGCCCCTGCCTTACAGCAATGATGACAATCATTTGCACCAAAAATGTAAATTGACTTACTATCCTATCATAATAGTACTTTCAGAAGCAGCTGAATCTATTGGGCAAATAATGACAAAAATGACAAAATAGAAGCCATTCTCATTCTTGTAATGACTATATTGCTCGTTTTCAGGCACTCTTCATTATCTAGGTAAACAAACTTAACTGACTCCAGTCAGTAAGCCAATCTGGGGACACACTTATGCCCATCAGGAGGCAGTCCCACTCACCTTAAGTGCTGGACAGCCTTAGATTGGGTTCTCTCACTGTGAAGAGGACACTTGAAAATCCCAACTATAAACATCCTTCAGATCAAGTCCATTTCTTCCTTTCTCTTGGGTATTGAATTTCAGAACTTTAACCAAGTGATAGTTCACACTTTTGAGAGGATCCAAAGTTGTTCTCTAAAGAATGTTTTGAAAATTAGCCAGGCATCATAGTGCGTGCCTGTAGTCCTGGCTACTCGGGAGGCTAAGGCAGGAGCACTGCTTGAGCACAGGAGTCAGGAGTTTGAGGTTGCTGTGAGGTAGGCTGATGCCACGGCCCTGTAGACTGAGTAACAGAACGAGAAAAAAAATGTTTTGGCCGGCTTTGCATGTTGGTTGATATTTTTTTCTAAATCACCTCTGTCTTCCCAGAGAGAAGTTTTTATTTAAACAATAAGATAAGGTTTATAAAATAACAACCTCCCCTTTCAATGTGTATTAAAAAAATAACTAAACTTTAGGCATTTGCTATCAGTGTATCCTCAAAATATTTACTATTCTACTCTGATCACAATCACAGCTAAAATAATTTTTATTCAAAAGGCAAATTCCAATGCAATAGTTCTCAAATCTGACTCTGAGTTAGATAAAGTTACTAGAGTTTAAAAAAAAAAAAAGTATTCTTGGCCCTTCAAGGCTTTTGGGGTCAAACTCTCAGATTAGCTTATAAATTTTTAATAACCTGCAAATGAGTCTAGTGCACTCAGCCTGGCACAGATAACCATAGACTATATACAGTAAATTTCAGCATTGGTGGAACCCTGAAGTAGTTTCAATAATAACTTTTAATGAGATCATTGCAATTTTTATGATTTAAAAAATTCTTAGAAATGATGAATCTCTAAAGTTTAATTTAGTGAACATAAATGTCCTTTAGGGTCAGATAAACCATGGCCAAGTAACTTAGTTCCTCTTAGTTTCTTTGTATCTTAAGTGGGGATTATAATAACCATCTCACAAGCAGAGTGAAGATGATGCATATTAAACACCATCACAGTGTCAGGTACATACAGAAGGCTTAACGAAAAACACCCGTTACAATAGAAGACATAGAAAACCATTCCCCTGGGGGAATAGTGTTATTTTCTAAATTTCCTGTTGCTTGCTATATTAATTAGAATCAGAAGACATTTAGCTACCTAAACTTTATTGTTTTCTATCTCTACAAAAAATGCCTTCATAGAATCATCAAATAACAAAATGCTTTTATCAAGGGGTACTAAAAATACCACACAATCACTTTTGCATCTTTGGCTAAATCACTAAAAATCTTGTTCATTGACCCCATATAAAGATTTACCTGTTGGAGTTAAATACTAGAAAATATATTCTTTTCTAACATACTAATATTCTGTCAATTATAGATGACGATTACTATAGGACTCATTTTATTCTTTAATCCACCATTTCCAAGAAGATGAATTATGACCTAAACATAATGCTTAACTATAATAATTGTTCCTGGCTATTTGCTTTAGGTTCTTTTCTTTGTTCTTACCTCCCAACCCTTATTGTTCTCTCCATAAAATTATGTCTTAGTTTTCTCTTTTATTTCAAAATCATCTCAAATAATGTAGGAAGTACGACATGTGTAAACAGATCAACTAATCAACCAAATTTCTTAGCTATTGCAATAATGAAGCATAACAAATCTTTCCAAAACTTGATGTCTTACAACACAAACATTTATTCTGCCAAAACAAAACTTGTGCTTGACAAAATAAAACAGGCAAGGAAGACTATTTAAGACTATTGCCATAGAGGAAAGAGATGAGCTCTCGGTCCAAATTCGACTCCACTGAAACAAAGGGCTGGAAAATTTTTGAAGCAGGCATTGTGGGGGTGGACAGTAGGCTATTTGTGTTTGCTAATTGGCTTATCCAAAGGAAGTCTAAACTTTCTTCAAGACAGGAGGTAGCTTTACAACTTAGAGCAAGGTGCGGGCTGAAGTTAGGCTCCTATGCTCCTACAGAAACTGAGAGATAGGGATGCTATCTGCCTTGATTACATTTCAAAGAGATGGTTCCCAGATGCTTGAGAAAAACACTCATGAGCTGTAAAACCAACAAGAGGCTTTTAAAAAGATTTACATCTCAAAGGGGCAATGAAAGGCTTTCCAAAGACAACTTTTCTAAAGTAAATGCTCTAAGGAAAGGGGAATTCAGGGGCCCAGAAGAAGCTTGTCTAAAGTTTAGTGAAGCTGAGGGGAAAAGTTAAGGTCCCCTTGGTCAGTTCTCACACTCAAGTCTGTGGTTGACTATGCTTCTGCTGATTCAGGCTGCAAGTGAGCTAGACTCGGCTCCAGGCTGTGGCTTGTAGGTTGTTAACATGCACATCACCAAAGTGCATGAGCAAAGCTATACCGCGCAATCAATTTAAATCCACTAATTGCATAACATCTGCTGACACCCTTGACCAAAGCCAATGGGTTAGATTAATGGGTATTGGAATCAAAGGGTTAGGGAAAAATATTCTGCCTACATCAGTGGGTTAGGGAAGTATATGCTGCTTATATTGACAGGGAAAAGGTTTGAATATTTGCTGAACAATAATCCAAACTATTTCAGAAATCAACCATCCCCCAAACTAATAATTAACTGAAGAAGCAGATAATTGACCTTTAATTATCTTCCTCCTGCCCCCAAGTAGAACCCTTCCAGGAACTTTTAAAATATTTCTTACATGGCTCAATCTTTTCCCCACTCTTACTCCCATTCTAAGATATGGATAGGAAAAACAAAAACAGGACAGGAAAATATTAAGGAAGAAACAAATGAAAATGGAGAGGAGAGCTTCCAGTGTTTTAAACAACTCCTTGATGCACCACTTCAAATTCCTGATGGCATAGTAGAAAATAAATCATACAAAATAATTGAATGGTCAGATACTTACACATGAACTTCAGTAAGCCACAGTTCGAGAAGTTCAGATAAGAGAAAAAATATGACTTTGATGAGAAAAAACATGGATCATTGTCATCTGGTGAAGCGTATAGATATGAAGTTGGATAAGTTCTGTTTTAGAAACAGCAGGTATAAAAATTTAAAAATTAAAATTAGGGCATCGAAAGAAAGGTGCATATAAATAAATGCTTTTCAGACTTTTAATCTCAGAAATCTTTTATACCCCTAAAAATTATTGAGAAATCCAAAGAACTTTTGTTTGCATGTATTACAGTATTAATATTTAATATATTAGAAATTAAAACTAAAAATATTTAAATGTTTCTTCATTAATTTATTTAAATAAAATAATAAGCCATTATATGTCAACTTAAATAACATATTTAATAAAAATAATTATAATTTACAAAAAGTAAAATTTAGTATAAAGAAGAGCATTGTGTGTTATATATTTTTAAAAATCTCTATTTCTGGCTTAATAGATCATTGCATTTCCATATCCAGCTCTGCATTCATATTCTTTCAATAGAATGTTTCGAAGTATTTGAACAAAGTAGGGCCCCACACAGCTATTTAGATGAAAAAAGAAGAAGTATTTTAATAGTCTTTTCAAATAATTATAGACATTAATGTATTTTCTTGATACTACAACAAAACATGACAAGTGGTGGTATCTTAAAGGTTAATTGCAATGTGGAATCTGAAATGATATCCATGAACTTTATACACACTGTTACATTAAATTTAAATGGTTATTTTTGCACTTTGAATGAATCTTTTATCATTGCATGATTTTGTGATGTTATGCGTTGGTCAGTTGAAATAAGTTCATAGCTTTCATTTTAAAACATCAAATAACCACATTTGTTAATATCTCTACCAATCTCATCAGAAGAGTCTTAAGTACTGGGAAGCATTAAAGTTCACGGTGGCAAGATGAAAGTTTTCAAAACTCTAACCTTTTTACTGAAACCCCCAATTTTATTACAGGCAACAAATCATGTGAGTTGTTTTTGTCGAGTAAAATTCTCATTTGTTTTTATTTTTTGGAAAATATATGTCAAATACTCAAGACAATAACTTTAGTTTCTCTTTAAAAATGGTTTCTATGAAAAAAGTAATTAGTTCAACTCATAACTCAAACAAATACATGTATGAGTGATTCTCCCGAAGATAACAATTTTTCTTGAGTATGTAACAGAATCACTTTATACCTACTTTTCATTTTGTCACATGGATTATTAGCAATGTGTGTTCATAGGGGTTAAAATCTAACTAAATTAATGATACTTACTAATTCATCAAGGACATTCTTAAGTGAGATCTGCTTTCTCTTTCTTTTCCTGTGAGTGCGTGCTGGTGAAGAATGCAACTGACTACTAGCACAGTTGGGTGCAGCCTTGATTCATACTAAGGTACTAGAAGTTGTGCTCACCATTGCTTCATTTCATTAGCACAAATGTCAACACAGTACAAAAGGCAAATATCTTAGTATCATTATGGAAATAGGTATGACCTCATGGACTTAATAGAGAGGTCTCTCAGTGATGCCCAAATGACCTAAAACCACACTTTAAGAAATGGTGACAAAAAAGATAAAATCACAATCTTGAGTTGTTAAATTCATTTCTTTGTGTTTTCTTTTCTCCTTAGAATACAAACTTCAGAAAAGCAGTCGCTGTGCCTATTTCATTTTTTCTTGTACCTTGCCACCTAGTACTTAAGGCAAATTAACTGAATCCATGAAACTTTTTTTCAGAATGCCTGCATTTGTATAACATAAACCTATAATAATATTTCTCACAATCAGATAAATCTATGTGTAAATGTTCATGTTTTATATATTGTCAATAATAACATTTAATCAGAGGGAGATTATAATTTTAAATTCTTTCTAAAGTTATAAAATTACTGCCATTTAAGATATAATTAAAGCATCTGCAGCCAAAATATTAATATATAGTGAAAAAAGTTTTAGGGATGTACTAGACAGTTATTTCATAAAAAATGCTGTTTTATTCTGAATTTTGTAGTATTTTTAACTTTTTTGAAATTTGTATTTTTGTTCTCATCTTACTCTAAACAAATATTTTTTATGCCTAATTCTGTGTTCTTGTTCTTAAAGAAGTGCCCTCCTCCAATTGTATATTCGTCAAGCCTTCAAAACCTGGATTCTTCACTCCTTTCTAAACCAACATCTCACACACAGTACGTGTTCAGTAAGTATTGACTCATTGAATGGGATCTATTCAAGTACTGTAGTAAAATCCAAATCCCTAATTGAGATTTAAAAAGTTTTATTTGAAATAAGCAGCCAAAAGAAGGGATAAATCATGTAATGATGAACACTCTATATATTTCAAGGAGAATGAGCTTTATACTGAAGAGTATAGTGAATATTGCAAAGGGGCAACTAACATCCAAAATAGGTACATATAGAAAACAAAGTTGATTGATACATGCTGCAGCTGCAATTATTCTCTCTCTCTCTCTCCTCCCCCTGCCAATATTTGAAAGCCCTAACCTTAGTTTGGCAAGAACTCTTGATATTTAAGAGTCCACATTCACCCACTAGGGACAATTTTGCCACTGATAAAAGTTGCACTCTTCATTTTTGTCAAACCAAAGCCCATAATTATTGTGCTACAACAATGTATCTACTTCTGGGCATCATATACTAGGAAAAAAAGTGAAAAAAAAATCAGTTGAAGTGATCTACAAGGAGAAACATGAAATTATTTCATATGATAAAACACTAAAGTACTTGGGCTTTGTGTTAAGGAAAATATAGCCAAAAGACATGGGAAGGGGCATATATACCTAAGGATTTGTGAAGATAACATTAAACTGTAGAGATAAGTTCAGGAAGATCAAGGCCCTGAGTGACCTACCCCCACTCCCAGCAGCCCCCCAAATATGTGATATTCATTTTCATATACTGAATGTGAATATTAAGAGACAAATAGATTCTATTTATCTAGTAAAAAGAAACACTCTTGTGGCAAATGAGGAACTAATACATATATTTAAAGATCTGCACTGTAGAAGAATTAGATTTTGAGCTATGGTGAAGAAGCTATAAAAAGACACAAGAAAAGGCACTTTTTCATTTCTTACTTTTTGAACTTGATTTTCTGATTTCAAAGTTAATATTAAAGACATAAAGAAAAATTTAAGCATCCTAATTTACAAAATGTTGATATTTTTATATTTATCCTACTTGTATTTTCTGATAAATATTTAATTTACATGTTAAAACTTTATGCTCATATACCTATACTAGGTATGTTGGAGGGAGATGATGGAAGTTTCAATGACAAGATGAAGATTGGATGAGGTTATGTTAAAGATGCTTATCAAACCTTACTTAGATCTAGGGTTCTTTTTAATAAATTATAGACTTTTTTGCTGCATTGCTATATATCACTATGGAAAATTTAAATCAAATAACCAATGAACATAGAAGTACAATTTTAAGTTTCAATTATTATATTAATTTTTTAATTCTAATTATACACACATACACCTACACCCACTTAGTACACACACACACACACACACACACACACACTTTTGTATATTCAGTTGACAGTTATTACAGTGGGTAATATTACCAGAGGAGCCAGTGTAGTAGGAAAATAAACCAGTGGTATTTTTCAATTGAGTTTCTATATAATGTCTATGAGAAGTCAGATTTTTATAGATACAAGAGAAGCCTCTGTTACACAGGAAGAAAATCTTTTGGCATTACCACCTTCTGCGTTTGAGAGGTCTCAAAGTCTGTTATCTAAGCAAATAGATCCAAGTTTCTAATGAGGCGATTTTGTCTTAAAGGAGATTCTCTGTTTGTCCCATAACAAAGTCCACAACATACTTCCTCAGACAGCCACACCTTTTTCTTTTTCTCACTTAGCCTATTTACTTAATTTCTCACCGTTATAGCCATTATGTTTGTGAGCCATCATTAAAAGTGTTTTCAACTTTATAATATTTTATATTTTTAACTTAAATATCTCCTTTCTAAATGAATGACTTTTAGGTATGCTTGAGAAAGGAGGTTAACCATGAGCATATGCCTTCATTCCCTTCTCCAAGCCCCACACATGATTCAGATTTGTAGATTACAGTAGAAAAACTGACAAATTCAGCTCTACAAACACTGTTGCCCTAAAAATTTATCATCAGCTGAATGCTAGTTCCATGACACTTGAAAAAAGAGTGGATTTGATTTCAGTCTTGACATTAATTTGTTCTACACTGTAGACTGATGTTTTGAGGAATTATTTGAAAGTAAATACAGTTGAACAAATGAAAGAGGCTTTCTACAGCTATTTGTTCTTACATTTTCTTTCCATTCACTCCACTTTCTCTGTACTTGTTAAATTTCTTTCCCTATAATTAATTTGCTTTGAAACCTGGTAGGTATTACTTTTCTCAGGCTCTGCAAAAATGCTTAGTAGCTCTAAACAATGTAACTATGCAGACCAATACCAAAAGTGTCAAGAAATCTACATTGCATTTTTCACCAGGAGGAAATTTTATGACAGATTTGGATTCATAATTGCCTACATGGTGTGTTAAGTGCTTTTACTTAGAAATAATTTTGCTGAATATAGATTCAGGTTTTGGAAAAAAGGATAACATTCCACACAATTACAATTAGAACAGTTAAGTGTGCAAGAATACCTACCTGGCAAGAAAGCAAATGAACTTTTAGAAAATCTGAATTTGGAGAACTTTTGCGGCTCAGAAAAAGAAAAAAAAAATATCTTGAAGCAGTCCTTACATTAAAGTACCCTAGTTTCTCAGTTTGGGGATTTCATTCTTATTTCCTTATTATTAGCTATAAAGTTGCTTCTGAATTTAAGATACTATGCAGGAGTTAGAACTGGCCTGGGGATAAAATCCACATTCTAATCCTACTTCTCTCATGGGGAGAAATAATCTACCCACTCTGAACCTCACTATTTCTCAGCCGAAATGTATGGACACTGTACTAGACAATCTGTAAGGTTCTCTTTCCACTCTATTGTTATATAATTTTTAAGGGGAAGCATGTTTTACAGACTAAATTCGACAAAAGCAGGCTGAGAAAAATCATTGAATGACAGAAAAAATCAAAGAGAATGAAGATGAGGATAATGGAAATATGACAATAACATAATCTGATTGTATAGTTAGAAAGGATTTTATAAAACCACAAACTACTGCTGGAAAGTTCTTGGCAGGAAATAGAAAGTGCTTGATATATGTCTGTTGTGGTTTTTGCTGCGATATGCTCCTGTGATACCCCTCACTTACCTACATCATAGACTTTGTCAGATTCTATATTGTAATTTGGTTTACTTGTTCATATTCTGTGTATACACCATTTGTGATGGTGGGAAATACTGTAGATTTTGTTTCTTTTTTGATTCTCCAACACTGAGTATTGTGCCTGACACACCCAAGTACTCTGTAAATGTTTGTTGAGTAAAAGAATTTTCTCCCTCCTTTTCTGTATTAATATCACTTAAATCCCCTTGATTTTGTACCAGGTGTCACCAAACTGAGCACGTCAACTCATTTACAGAGTCAGAGGAGGGATGAGCAAACTTCAGCCTGCAGGCCAAATTTGCCCCACTATCTATTTTTGTAAATGAAGTTTTATTGGTATACAGTCACATACATTTGTTTACATACTGTAGGATTATTTTTGCCACACAATGGCAAAGTTGATTAGTTGTGAGAAAACCTGCCAAGCCCAAAGTCTTTAATCTCTTATCCTTTATAGAAAAAAGGTTGCTGATTCCTGGTCTGGAGTTGTGAAAAAATCATGACTAATCAAAATAAGACAACTTTAGTCAACAGTAAAAGCCTATTATCCTCTGAACTTACATTTGTAAAGATCACAATTAAGTTTCTGTAGTTAATCAATAGGTTTCTTTTTCATCATTTGAAAGTCAAAACTTTAGCCTTCTTTGTCTATGTATAAAACCATGGAAATTTTTTGCTAAAAAGTACATAGCAAGTGTATGGCCTATGAGAGTTCATATCTCTCACACAAGTGATGCTTTTCATTCGTCATTTAAAGAATTTTATTCTTTCCTGTTTCAGTGAATTGCTGCCTGATATCTGGCCTGCACCCCAGGACACCCACCCAGCAAGCTTTTCATTATCAACATCCTCACACTCAATTTCTTATTATTTCTTTCTCAAGTGTGGTATATTTCATGATTAAAGAAAGCTAAACAAAAATAACAGAGAAAGTTGGCATAGCAAATGGACTAAAATATAAAGAAGAAATAATTTGATTTTTTTTTATTTTTTTGCTTGGAAATTGCTAAGCAGGCAACAGGAACAGGAAACAACAACAGAATAATGACATTTTTCTTTCATATTCTGGGTATGTGGTAAAGGCAGCCCAAATTTTGTTGTTACAATTTCTTTTCTTGATTAAATGGCTTAGATAGTGGCACTTAGGAAGGCCAGTAAAGACAATCTGTTAAACAAAAATAAAATATGAAAAACTGAGTTTCAGAATCTCTGGGTATTAGCCAGGACACCAGGCCAAACCATGTTGCCTAGGCTGGCTCTTTTGTTCTGAGCTCCTTACATGAAATGTTACTTGTACATAATGAATAATGTGAGC
>CAUYRT010036017.1:0-13287 GCA_963574885.1 Lepilemur ruficaudatus
TAAAAACACACAGAACTATTTCCCTGAAATTCCGTAAGTACATAGTCAAGATACAATGTGAAGAATTTGTTTAAAAACATCCTGTAGAAAGTTTATAAGAAAACCAGTATTTGAACAAATTGTGGAATATAAATACAACTATTTTTAAGTAATTTTTTTCTCTAATGTGTTATTTTATGTGTCCTGAAACTACTCTAATTAAAGCATATATATATTATTTTCTTCTCCTTTACATGTAATTAAGGCACTTACAAAGCAAAGTATGAATCATTGGACCAGGTTGTCAAGATATGTTAGCCTCTTGGACAGTAATCTTTGGACCACTATTTTACTGGCCTTTGAAAGAACGAAGTTCACTTCAACTAAAATATTTCTTCCTATGAAAACATAGTATGTTTTTAATTTAAGGGGCAAATTTCCATTCTTTTTTGGTATGGCCTTTAAAAGGGGATTTGAAATTAACTATATGCTACCAAGAACTTCAGGCTCTGATTTTCCAAGTCACCCTGAAGCCTCTCATGGCTACTATCACAGTTCACAAAATGTTGGACAACATTTGGTTTGTTTTCTAAGATAATAACAAATGTGGCTAATTGTTTATAAGGCAACCCTGGCTATGGTTTTTGTTTTTATAACAGAGTTTAGGACATGTGAGCACTTCTTGAATCATACACATCATTATTACCCAATGAATTCAAGAGCAAATACAATATCAAGAGCAAATACAGACTCCCTAAATTGACGAATAGGAGATTATAATGACTCAAATTTGTCCATTAAATTTATAAAAATACAAATACTATAAACTTTTTAAAATTCTTCTGATCATTTGTTGTTGGCAGGAGATTAAAAGTATATAAAAACAGTGGATTTAGAAAGGTATATTTCGCTTTATTGTAATAGTTTAGTTACTATTTTAGAAATACGTATATTTTCACATCTGTACTACTCTTCCCCATTTTCTCTGACATGAAGAATGAGATCAGGCATATCTGTGGCTAACATTTTCTAGATAGCTTCTCGTAAGTTTCTGAAAAACTGTGTTGGACAGGAATTCATTAACTAGATGGGCCAAAAGGTTCTTTTTGAGAGCTAGGTCCTTCCTCAAAAAGTTTCTTATGTTCCATTAAATTAAGAGTAGAATATTTTCATTATTCTTGCTCAGCAAGACAGCAATATAATGCAGGTTATGCAGTGCCTTCATATCTGAAACTTTTATACTTGTACTTTTTAAAGGTTTTATGTTGAGGAAAGGAAAGGTCATTTGTCTAAATACAGATTCTGAATTGTATATATTTCCTATTATTCTAAAGTAAATTTATGAAGCCAAGTTTTGCCAAATGTTAAAGTTTGAAATTTAATACACCAGATTAAAATACCGTCCATTAACTAGTTCATAGATTTTAAAAGTAAAATACTTCTGACTGTTAAACTTTATGAAGAAAACCTCATTTTTGTCTAACTGCAGTTAAAAGAAAATGTTAAAATATTAAAATGAAAATAAAAGCATTACTTTCCAATAAGAGCTCAGTGATTAATACAACAGAAGCAATATAATGTGCTTTTTAGAAATAAAGCATAATAAGCCAAATCACCAAATAATTTACTGCTGAGTTTTTATTCTGACTAATTATAACTATCAATTTGTAGTAATATCAAAAAGTTTTTCTGTCAATTTATAAATAGATAGTTAATCTTCACGGAAGTTTGGGACACAAACTGTTTCCTTTTATCTTAAATGTTATGGCTGTATAATTTTTTTTACAAAATGAATGAAAATAGATTTAGAATTCATACATTAGGAACTAAGAAACTGTAGCATGTAGATCTTTTCCCTGTTTAGCCTCATTTATAGACACTATATCTGAATTATAGCTGGAAGGTATAGAACTGTTTTCCCCCTTTTGATCATAGTAAATAGCTGTGTCCTGAGAAGATAAACATGAACAAATTACTTATGGCACTGAAGAGATAGGTGAGAAGATTGGAGGAAACAGGGTATCACTTGAGCTCAGAAAACATTCAGGAAGTCTGAAGAAGTGTGTGTATATTTGCTCATTCTTAACCTTATGCTCCTATGTGGTCTTACCCTCTGGTTTTAAGATTTGGGGTTTCTAGTTTTCCCAAGACTGACAGCAATTTTCAAAATTTTTTATCATAATCCATGGTACAAAAATTCTTTAAAAAAAATAAAGCGCGACCCTTGCAACACAAGTACGTATTGACATTGAAAACTTTGATGAAAATGCACCCTTAGTGCACCTTTTACTAAGTGCAGTATTCTGGCATTTCTTTAAAATTGTATTTCACTGTCAAAGTGCTGCTTTTGACTCACTGAATTGACTTTTATGACTTTCTAAGGGGTTGCAATATACAGTCTGAAGAAAGGCTAGTCTGGCCCTTTAGGAAGAAGTAGCAATAACTTTTCTGCAGTTGTAAAGCTTATATTCCCTATACCTGTCTTTTCTCTCAGATTTGGATTATGATCTTGGCATAAAAAAGAAGGGAAAAGTGCCAGTACATTTTTTACACTAATTCATTAATCCAGTGAATCAGCAGCTATTCACTTTTAAATTGCCCTAATAGTCTGAAATTATGAGTAGCCCACAAGATAGCTTGGACTTATTTTTTGACATTCCACATAATTACTTAGGAAACATTCTGCATAATTACTTGGGAAACATCTTTATTATCATTTTACACAGACTCTAGAACACTCAGTCATAAGGATTTAAAAATGCATAGGAAATAGTCTTTATATATTCTTGCTGCCTTCCCTTCTAGTAACCTGAAGTTTATCTACTCTCCAGAATCCCTTCTTGTCCATGCTTCATGTACTGTTCAGTTAGATTCATATTTCAAACCCTGACAGACCCTTCACAATGATTTTTCACTTATATAAGACCATTAGTGGAGCATTTTCAGTTATATGATAAATTTTAAAGTATAAGCTTCTCATAAGAAACTTAGGCACAGGTCAATGGAAGCTAGACGCCCTTTATAAGTAGCAAATAACATTTGTAAAATGTGTGAAACCAAAGGCTTATTTTTAGAACAGTTGAAACACTACCCCAATCAGAAGTGTAAAAGTATAAAATGGCATCAAAACATTTTTTAAAATAATTTTTTTCCTAAATTCCCTAGATCACTTTATTTATAATCAAATCTTGACATTCTATCTGCAAAGTCTTTTAAATGTACTTGCAAAAGAATCATTACAATGTATGAATGAAGCTTCACATTGCTGTGATGAAAGTATGTCTTCCGCGAATACCAATAGACAAATTTTCTACCTGTTCGGATAGAAGCTACTGTTGCCTATCAGATCTACAAGCATGAACATGCCTTAAGCTCTATACCTTCTATCTACTTTTGTAAACTTACCCGTTTAGTTTATTTTAACATTTGGTTTGCTGGTTCTTCATAAAATGCCAGATGATATGTAGTTTGTCCTGCATAACTATTTGTCCTGCATAACTATGTATGTAGAGAATGAGAATATCGAATAGGATTGTTCAAAATTAACATGCAAAGATAAGTGAAGGTAGAGCTTTCAAAATATTTTCTTACAGCTACAAAAGTACATGTTGCGTATTTCCTTCAGTTTTGGGCAGTAATCTCAAAAATTAGCTTTAAAATTACCCTATCATAGGTAGTTTTTCATCAGAAAAAACTACTGTGTTAGCGTCTGTAGTAATATTAAATTACTTGAAATTGTCACATAAAGTACCTGCACTCGTAGATCCAATTCCTGTGGTCAGCACAGATCTTGGTGTAATCTTTGCTGCATATTTCAGGAATTGAGATTTCCCTGTGCCAGGATCCCCAACCAATAAAAGATGAGATTCACCTAGGAAAAGGTAAATATGTAAAGTTTTAAATTTCAATAAAAGGACCTATGAATAAGTATAATTAATCAAAAAGAAAATGGTCCACTTGGAATGCCAACACTATTTTATTTTTTTTCAGCAGGTGAGTTGACAATTTATATAGTATTTCTGCTGTATACTTTTACATAAGGTCATTTGAGAAAGAATTTAACTAGAAAATCTTTAGAAAAATTAACTGTCATAAATTTAAGTCTTTAATTGATTACTGAATATGACATTTAAAATCTAAATTCATTAAAGTTATGTGCTATTTCCAGATGTTTAGGCCTATATTTAACATTTAAAAAATTTTGGGCTTATAAGGTATCTGATTTTATTTAATCTATTTTTAAATACCAAACTACTGTGATTAAATCTTTCCATACAAGTCATACAAGTATTTTATTCTATTTTTATGTAAGAACTTATAAGTGCTAGGGACTTTGTAAGTGCTTTATAAATATCAAATCATTTATGATTCCAATAGTTAAAACTTTTCCATTTTATGAAAATTTTACTTAGTGAAATATCTATCTTAATTATATATGTACTCTTATTTTTCAAATATAACGTAAATGAGCATATGCATATCCTATAGTATATTACCTCACTGACCAAATGAATTTCTTCAGTAATACTCTAGTGTTTTCTAAATATATTAATTGGAAACCCTTATGTAAGCTCAATATTTAGCAGAGTGCCTTGCAAATAGGTGATCAAAACATATACATGAACTTAGTACTTAACTGTTCTACTGTACTGTATATGGTTTTAGAGTCCCTACTAATAGCCTGATTTATAATAACTTCCTTTTAGTCTTTTGGTTTACATACTTTATGCCAGACTCTGGTCAGTTAAGTGTGTTAGCTGCAAAAGAGCTTTCTGCCATCCAGACTTAACTGCACACTTAGAGTAATCTTCGCTTGAATGTGTGACCTACAGCAGCTAGAACATTTGTTCTCTAGCAGTAGAAGGGGAAATCAGCAGGCAGATGCCTGAGGGCAGCAGTGTGAGAAACAGTGACAGTCACAGATGGAAAGACACTGACTTGGAGACATTAAAATGCACTATTTCTAATCTTTTCCTCTTGAAGAGACTGGGGACCCAATGAAAAACATACCTAGTAATAGAAACGTACAGATGTTATTTTGTGGCACCCTTAGAGGCTAGAGCAAAAGCATATACCATTTGAAAAGCATGATTTCTTTCGGCCTTTCTCGATTTCTAAAGTAGCATCTCATATAGAGATGCTGGACTAAGTATATTTGGACAATCGTCAGTTTTAAAAGATTACATTTAAAAGATAAAGCTCAACAAGTGGTTTTTATTCAGGAAAGAAAAAGTCTAGCTTCTCTCCCTGTGTTAATATTTCTCAGAATTGTTAAATAGGTACTAACCTCTGACCCGTGTTCCTGTGGCGTCAGTTCTTTGAATCCCACCAGCCAGCACCATGGCCACAGCAAGCTTTACTAGATACATCCCAAATACTTGAGGGCACAAGCTGGCCAGTATTTCATTCCTTCCTAGGAAAGGCAAAAAGATCAGAAGTCACCAATAATTATCAAGAAACCCTAACTGAAATTTCCCTTCCTATCCTAACTGACCATGCTTCTATCAACATACTCTTTCTGCAATTTGAAATGATCAAGAGGGCAAATTCCAAATGACTAAAAGGAGTAAATAACTTTTTGGTTCTAAAAAGTCCTTTTCTTATTAATGCCATGAGATTAAAAGTCTGCTTTTTATTCCTGGGTACTACTTAACTTTCCATAAGTTTATTATACTTTAGAAGGGTTATAAAGAAAGGAAATCTTTTCTCCCTCTCTATGACCCTATCAGGCCAACATATCATCCCTTAAAGTAATACCAGTTGTACTTTCTATGTAGTAATTTCAGTAAAATTACTCTTCTGCCTAAATATAAGGAAGGTGTTCAATCTCAGAAACAATGAGTCAGATCATAGGACTCAGTAAACTTTAAATATAGAGGTAGTTGGAGCTCATGGAGCTTCTCTAAAAGTGTAAGAGAAGGAAGAGAAGTAAAATCAATCTACCCTGCAAGTCAATTCAGCATTTGCTCTGGGCAGTTTGGTAACTTCTGTTTTATCTGGAATAAAGTTACATGGGTATCAGGGTATTAAGATCATTGCAAACTACAACCCTAGCAGTATAAGCTGGAGATCTTGAATTCTGATCATGTGTCCTGTTTTCAGAAATATCAAAGCACTATGTCTGAGAATCTGCCTATCTCATCCACGTATAAAGTATTTCATTCAGTTATTGGCCTAACGAATCTACAAAATTCTAACAAGCCATTCATTCCTGAGCATTTCTACAGTTTACGGCCCTGTACACAAAGGCTGCGTTTTGTAATGAATCAAAATTGACTCAGTGGCAACTAAGTGATGTGATGTGACCTGAGATGGCAGAAATGGTGAAGAAAATCTTTTAGTAAAAAAGGAACCAGAAAGAAGATTTAGTAAATCCAGGAAGTCCATTAACTGCCAGAAGGAATCCCTCCCTTTCCTGAGGTAGAAACCCCAGAGAAAAAGGTCAGAAATTTAAGCATATAAAAAGACCTGACAGCAGGTAGATAAATTGTGACCAGAATCTAGAAATTACACAGATAAGGAAAAAAGGAATAGCCCCAATAAGCAGATTTAGGTGTAAGCAACTGACCAGGGCATCACTCAAGCCAAAGCTGTTAAAGAGCCAGCTTTGCTGAGTAAAAGAGGATTCGTGACTAATGTGCTGACGGGAAGCATGTTCCAATGGTAAAGAGCACAGGCTATGGGGTCAGGTCTGGACTCAAATCCTGGTACTATTATTTACAAGCTGTGTGACCTTGGACAAGTTTCTTAACCTTTCTGCCTCCATTTCCTTATCTATAAAATGGAGACAGTAATTGTATCAGCATAGAATTGTTAGGATCAAAGGAATTAATAAGTGTACAGCACAAAGAACAAAGAGTACCTGGCACATAGCATGAACTACTTAACTGTTAACTATTTTATTACTATTAACTAGTATTAGTATTAACTATTTTATTACTATTTATGTTATTACTATTTTATTATCTCAAGATTTCCTCACACTGAAGTCAACACAAAAGATTATGAAGGTAGGACTGGGGTACCAGAGAAAAACAAAGGGAAAAAGTCATAATTCTAAACTTGTCTAAGTTGAAAAACTTGATTACTTGGATCATGGTAGTAGAAGCTCCCATGGCTGTATCATGGAAGAGAATGCATTAGAGTCAATACTACCCCCCTCTCCATCTCCCTCCTAAATCTGTGGTTCTAGACTATGTCAATAATGTGTCAACAGCCTAGTTATCACCTCTTGTGACACAGCCCTCAGTTATGCCAATGAAGGGAAGCTCTCAGATCTAAGATAATTGAGTCACCCCAGAGTGGGTTCAGATGGCCCAACAGACCCCAACCCACACGATTGGGTTTCTATCCAGTATCTAAGCACCAGGGTCAAGGGATCCCTGAAGTCACTGCGGATCAGAATAAAGCCCCTAGAGTCATTCTAGTCAATATCCACAGGATAAAGTCTTCATAAAGCAGGTCAACCTCCAAGAGCAGGGGAAGCAATCTCCAGCTTTAAACTGGCAGAATGAAGACGCCCTGTTGGACACAGCTTCCCTCCTTCACCTCTCCTTCCTGCCAACACACACGTGAAATGGAGAAATACAGTACTGGTACTGGTCAATAGGAAACTAAGAAGGGAGAAGCCATTTACACTAAAAACAAAAATGTTGCCTCATTTTCTTGTTGTCTTCCTACTTAACATTTCTCACAAGGTTGTTATATTTACTTCTTTTATCTAATAAGTGGGTCATATAACTGTCTAATTAAAAAAAGCTAGACTGTAATCGCCAGCACAGGCACTGAAGCTCTGATTAGAGCACTGTGGTGGCCTTCCTTCACTGTCATATGGTAGAGTTGAGGCGTGGCACTGGAACTGGTAAGGAATAACCATGCAAGGACAGGTTACGGATTTTTATAAGGACCTAATCCTACAAACCATTTCCAGTCAAAGAATTTATTTAAAAATATATATGGTTCTTAAAGTCCTTTGCTTCATAAAGCCATAATGTAGAGAACTTTTGGTTCTTTCTATACAGATAAAAGATCAGGAATGACTACATATGTGCTATACACATAAGCAAAAAAAAAAAAAAATCCCACAAAATAAAGGCAAACTGCCCCCATATTTAGGCAAATAAAAGCCTTATTTTGTGAAATATCATCTGTCTAGTTCAGCATGTGATTTAAAAATAAAGTACTCAATATATTAGATTTGAGGTGAAGTTTATTAGAAATAGTCTATTACTGGCTTCAGTTTATTTTTTTGAGAAGATGCCTCCAAGGAAAAATGAAAACTGGCATTTGAAGACTTAATTGGTGTTTTATACATTTGGAACTTTTCAATAAAAAACACACTACAAACCCAAAGGCTGTGTGAGGTTTTATTCTATGTAATTACACTAAAGTGTCACAGTCAAAATTTTTGCTGTGATGACAAAGCTTATTCTCTGCATATTCTATCCCTCATCATCTCTTTCCTAGTTACTCCCCTATTTTAAAATCTTCAGCCAAAATAGGGTGAAGTTATCTCTATTACTGAAAATACATCAGAAGAGAAATAACAGCTTTAATATGATGAGGTTTCCTAATAGGATAAATTTTGCCTTTTTAAAGAACTGTCTTTTTAATTGATAAGAAGGTAGGAAACTCAAAACTGTTTTCATAGTATACAAGGTGTTTAAAATAATAGTTACAAATGGGAAATCTCCAGGAAGATCTCTAAATAGATTTCTAAATAGAAAAGACTATGCCATAAAATGGCTTCAGAGACTACAACTAGAGGTACTAATGCTACCCCCTCCTTTGAACTCAGTTGTTGAGTTATGCAGCTTGTAAGCTGTCCCCAAATCACAGACATCATATTTAACTACTGAATGCAATGCCATTAATAATAATCAGCTTTATCCCCTTAATCACAAACCTGCAAAGGGATCACTCTTATAGCATTCCCAAAAATCTTCAAATTCCTTTCGGACCTCCTCATCCATGGGGATGCCTGAGGACTGCTCATTATTTACTTGTATATAATTGGCTTTCAGGACTATCTCCACTTCACAGCGCACACCTTGCTGAAAGGGCTTCCACCGTTGCATTACAACCCCATAAATAGTGAGGTCATCACCTGGGAAAAAGCAGCAAGTGAGGCCAGCAGTAGCATCCTACATGTGGGCACAGACTCACATGACAAAGGACCAGAAATTAGAAATAAATCACTCCCCTACTAAGGTTCAGAATGTATACACTCAACCAAAAAACAATATGGATGCAGAAGAACACTCCAGATTCCCAATTTTGTTTTTCCTTGCAGACACTTGTATCTGCACAGTGAAAAGCTGAAGTGAGCAATTTTATTTTTCATAATCTACTACATGATAATCACACCAATTATCCTTCACTAGGAAAATATTAATAGTTTACTTAATATAATTTATCATCACAGTTACACTGAGTGAAATGTTCATTCTCCCAGAGTCTCTAACCATTTAGTTCTCATTTAGAGAAGAGAGATGGGAATTGCTGCCAGAAGGTTAAACTATAATCAATTTGGTGTCAGGAAGAGACAACCTTGTGATGACTGACATCTAGTTTTAGTTTCTTAGATGTTCATTTTTTACTCACATTTGTTAACATTTTGCTCTACCCTTTTTATTTCAATGAACCAAAGAAACAATGAACTAAGAAATTAATGAATACCAGTTCTACTTCAAAGCTCCTTTCCATAAATTATGAAGGCACAAGATACAACCCTGCTTGTTCCTTCTTGGTGGTTCCTTCCTACCTGAGGAAACCCTCTCATTCTTGGTAGGCAGAATATTGAACTTCTATAGATTTTCCTACGAGGTCTTGGGTAGTTTATAGGCACATTTGCCAAACATTGCCACCTGTGCTCATCATATTACGTATTAATACAATGCAATGCATCAGTTAACAAGTATATGTGAATGTTTTGCACTTGATATTTTGGTACTAGAGAAAAGGGAGCCAAAAACAAAAAATGAAACAAAAATCATAATCTTACTCCCTCAAAATTTCAATCTTGTTAAACACAGGATATTGGACATGCCCCAAAACCAATACTGGTATTTATATTTTGCATAACAATGTCTCAGAATTAATAGGCAATTCTTCATTTCCAAGCCTTTGTGCTAAGTATATATTATTTGCTGATGAAAAATGCCTTTCACTTTCTAAATTTCAATGTGTAATGTGTAATCTGCAGAGCTTTTGATTTCCTGAAGAAAAGTGTTCTATGAATGCACAACGCATGGAATTGGTGGTGCCAATTCACAGAATAGAGGCACATTTCCAGCTAAAAGCAACTTCACACTAAATGGTAATAAATATACTAAATCAGGGCTTTATACATATTCCAAGATCTTTCCTAAGCCACTCGTTGGAAGATTTTCAAACCCAACTGGGAATAATGATCATTTACTATACTGTCTGCCCCAAAATTTTTAGATAAAAATGATTGGAGCAACTTTACATGAGCATGTGGAACAGTCCTTTATTGTGGTCATTTTAATGGACATTTAGGTTGTTTCTAAACTAGTTAAATAAGGAACTTAAGTTTTAGATACATCACCCATAAGCAATAATCTAATGTCAATAAGTGGTGATTATGTAGAAAATGTAGATCCTGAAGTGTGGCCAAGAGTACTGACTCTCACCAGACTGGGATGTAGATCCACCTCCACTGCTCACTGGCTATGTGACCTTGGGCAAATTACCTAACTTTCTTGAGCCTGTTTCCTGACCTACAAAATGGGAATTATATTTATATCATAGTGCAATAGTGACAATATCTATAACATAGTAAGTGCTCAATAAATATTAGTTATTATACTAAACCTACCTTACTTTTGTAGAGCAACTGGTACCTTTAAAAACCCTTCAATGTTTATTGAGTGGCAGAATCACGTGATCATTAGAACAATTCTGTGGTACATATGATAGTCCAAGGCAATAGATACTTGCTTTAAACTTTTGTATTTTTCAACAATAAATATTATGAACAATGTTATTTTCAGGAAGCTAAAATTCTTACTTTTATACAATCCAATCTCTTTGTGCCCTGTATCTTCTGTAGCATATTTACTACCATAGCCATCCCCAGTCAGACCTATCTCTCATTTCCTACTGTACTGACATATACCAGCATACAACCTCCAACTTTATTACTTTGCACATATTGAATTGGGGTTCCTAACTAGGCTCTAAGTTCCTGAAAGTCAAGGATTATACTATTTATGTCTTTTGTTTCCCACAGAGGTTTGTAGCTATGGATAAATGAAAAAATAGCTATTCATAGACTGCTTTCATCCATCCTTCATTATTGTCATTTGAAAGAAAAATAACTTAAGATTTATTTTTCATGAAGAATGAATTCAGTTTAGATGAACTGCATGAAAATATCTTATTCTCTATCAAAGGATATTCTCATGTTCAGGCTGAGCTCTTACAAGCACTGCTTTGCTGAGCCAGATATTACAGATTTAGGTTAAAATCCAGAGTCCTATATGAACAAAGTGTTCTGACATATCTTTGTGTCATTTAGCAGGCAATCCATTAATCAAACCTGTTTTCTCCTTCATGTACTATTTAGACAACTATATGTTAATACAAGTAAGTCAGCTGTGTGCAACCTATAAGCGGGCCCTCACCAAAACCCAAACACGCTGGCACCATGATCTCTGACTTCCAGCCTTCAAAAGTGAGAAATAAATGTTTGTTGTTTATGCCACCTAGTCTATAGTAATTTGTTATAGCAGCCCAAAATGACTAATTCTTTTAAGTTCGATTTCTTCCCAGTCTTCCCAGTGAGGAGAGGAAGAGGGAATGAGATGAATTGAGAGGCGCAAAGGAGAGCTTATGACTAGTCTGGTGGGCCCAAAGATCAAAACATACTATCTCAGAATGACACTGCAACAACCGGGTCTCTGAACCCTCAGGTTTTCAGAACAGCTCTGAGACTCAGAAAGTCTTTAATTTGCTTGGAACATTGCAGATCCTCCAGATCAACTCCCACTCTAAGGCCTTAATCCCTAATGAGGAGCTGTATATCCTCTCTGCTTGACTGTCTATGAGAAAAAGTACTCATCATCATCCAACGCCCATGCTAGACACTTGATTATGAGATACTGAGTCAAAATCTACGTCTCTGTAGCTTATTCCACTGAAAGCCAATAGTATCTTCTGTAATTACAATTCTATTTCTGTATGACAGTCTTTCAACTATTGAAAGTTGGCTGTCATGTCCTTCCCGAGGACTCTCCAGAACAAACACCTACAGTTCTTCATTGAGTATGCTTTCAAGTTCCCTCCCAATTCCAGTGACTGGCCATTGAAAACACGGAGGACCCTCAGAGGAGAGCAGACCAAAATCAATGTGACTCCTATCATGGTGTCACCAGCACAGAGCAGACAGGAATGATCACTTCCTTTCTTCTAGACACCACTAAGACCTGTAGTAGCATTTGAAAGAGTCACATCCTCTGATTCATTTTATATGACTGCCTATTAAATCCACTAAAATTTTTAAAGTTGCTGCGGTTAAGCTATGGTGTACTCAAGAGAGCCCTGGATTAGAAGTCAGTGGATCTGGATTCACGTTCCAGTTCTGCCACTTAACTCTTTAAGTGACCTTAAGCAAGTAAAGTTCTTCATCTATAAAACAACCAGCTGGACTAGCTATTTGTCATGTAGCTCCAGCCCGGCTCTCTTTCCTGCTATCACCTCCCATCTCTGTTAGTCTCTATTCTCAAGGTTAGCAATTAGGCCTACATACTTCCTTACTAGTGATCTCCGGAAAATAAAAAGTGGCTTTTCCTAATCAATACTTTAGGATCTTATACACAAGCTAATAAAAGTCATTCTTACCAGATTTGCAACTGTCTACTAAGTCATCTTCCAGGACCACCTTCATAGATCGTGGAATACTTCCAACAGACAGCCTTTGAACCTAGCAAGGAAAAGAAAGCAGATTCTGAGTATGCTTAAATACACAGTAAGTATTCAGAAGCCTAGCAGTACTTGAAATTATTGTTTCTATTTCTCTGGTATTATTATATCATACAATTTAATTATGATGAGGATTTAAGAAGCTTTCTTGAAAACCGTGTCTACTATCAGTATAAGAATTCACTGAAACTAGAGTAAAATAAAAGCACCACTATGAAAAAGGTCTCCATATATAATCTACCCTGTGGATGGTCAAAGTAAACATATGCTCCTAAACCTAATAACAAAGTTACTTATCTAAAAAAGAGGGACATTTCTTTCCTGATCTCTAACCAAAAGACATGGGACAAATCACCCAGTCTC
>CAUYRT010036018.1:0-56712 GCA_963574885.1 Lepilemur ruficaudatus
ATCCTTGTCTAGTTCCAGTTCGAAGTGGGAATGATTTCAGTTTTTCCCCATTTAGTATGATGTTGGCCGTAGGTTTGTCATAAATGGATTTGATAATTTTAAGGAATGAGCCACCTATACCAATTTTGTTTAGAGTCTTTACCATGCTTTGTAGTTTTCCCCCAATAAAAAAAAAAAGAAAGAAAAAGAAAGAAAAAAAATTCTCTTTAAATAATGGTAAGCTTTATTTATTTATTTGTTTATTTATGAATGAATGAATGAATGACAGAGTCTTGCTCTGTTGCCCAGGCTAGAGTGCCGTGGCGTCAGCCTAGCTCACAGCAACCTCAAACTTCTGGGCTCAAGTGATCCTCCTGCCTCAGCCTCCCGAGTAGCTGGGACTACAGGCATGTGCCACCATGCCCGGCTAATTTTTTCTATTTTTAGTAGAGATGGGGTCTTGCTCTTGCTCGGAGCTGGTCTTGATCTCCTGAGCTCAAATGATCCTCCTGCCATGGCCTCCTAGAGTGCTAGGATTATTGGTGTAAGCTACCGGGCTTGGCTGGTAAGATTTATTTTCAAGTCAGAGGATTTTCAACTTGAAAATAAGCCATTTCCAAAAATATCAGCGAATCAAGCCTGACATTTGGACTTTTAATTTGTTCTCGGCATTGTTGGTCTTATGTATTTCCTGGGCTGATCGGAGTATGTGAATTTCTGTGACTCTCAGTTGATAAAATAAAACACAAAAAAATGTAAATTTGCCTCATTGTTCTGCATTGGTTGCTAATTCTACACATTTGAGCCACTCAGATCTAGATTTAAAGGATTATATTTTGAAGGCATTAAATGATTTTTTCTAATCATGTTAAACTAATCATTTTAAGCATTCGGATTTACTTTCAGTCTACATGAAAGATCTAGGAGAAACAGGACTCGACATTTTTTTTTTTCAATTGCCTTTGAGAGAGAATCTAGCTGACTGATAGTATATGTGAAATTGGAGTTTCCGCCTGAATGGGATATAGTAAGATTTAGCCTATTTTTATAAACAAAATGAAAATGAAGGAGATGGTGGATCACATCCTTCACTGGATTGTGAAAATATGTCTCTGGTTTACTTAAGAGTTCAGTGTGGGCTGTTAAGCATGATTTGAAGGGTCTGCTTCTGGAATCCAGAGAACACTTCCCTTTGCCTTACTGGTATGAACAAATATTTGTTAATTAAGTGGTGGGTAAGATAATCGTAATCTAGAAAAATAGTCTGTATTTTCTAACTAAGGATATATTTTTACTTAAATTCTTTTACCTTTCTAAATGTAAGGTTTAAGTAACAATCTGGGTTACTTTATTCTCTGATTTGCCCGAGTAGAATTGAGGCCTTTGTCTGTGTTCTATTTTTGCATCATGATAATTTATCCTTTGGAAGCAAGTTTGACATCGTGGGGATGAAGCCGTATCTTCTAATGAGGGTTCGCAGAATAGAATCAGCATATTAATCAACCTGCCTATCATCCGCCTGAAACCTGTTAACTGTTTAATGTTTGTCAACTATTCATAGATCATGCCTTGATTGACATTTCTCCTCTTAGTCTTTTAATTTGATTAATTGTGGACTATGCACTCCATTAGGTGCTGTTAGTAGATCAAAGCTGAGCAAAGTAATAAGTAATGGTTGTTGACTTAAATTTCAAAGCAGATTCTTTTTAAAATATCTTTTCTATAAATTTTAAAGAATCTCTAATTGATATAATCAACAATCTAATCTGTTATTATCAGAACAGCTCTGACTACTTGATTGATTTTAACTAATAGATACCAGCCCACTGATGATCCTTAGTACAAATGTGATGCTTCCATAGAGTGTATACAGCTTGGCTAATGTATTGTAAGATTTCGCCTTATGAGTGGTCAGTCAACCAAAAAGGAAAAAGTAATAGTTTTTCACAAAAAGCCTATAGGAGTGTCCGGAGCCAAGAGGCCCGGCCATAGCCTTGATTTACTATGCCTGAGCCTTACCCTCCCCCTCATAGCTGAAGTTAAGTTTCTGTTTCCCAGGAATGGTAAGTTTCGCTTTGCAGCCAATGACGTGGCTTTGCATTTGCTATCCCTTGATTGGATGCTTTTGGATGCCTGGTTTACATACCAGACTTAATTGAGAACTGCAAGCTGTAACTCCCCAAATGCTTCCTGATTGGTCAGTCCTTTTTTCACCTAATTTGCATTGTGACTGGCGGTCCCCTCTCACTTGTGTATAAAAGCTGGAACCTCATGCTCAATAAATGAGACTTGATCAGAATACTGTCTTGTCTCCATCTCTCGCTTCTCTTGTATCCGCCGGTCAGGACTACCTGCCGAAACATGTGACCGCCAGCACGCACGCGTGTGCACACCCGTGGGAACATACGCACATGATGACCAAGCAAAATTTATTCCAGGAATGCAAGGCTGGCTCAGCAGGAAAAACTGGGAAGAGGCCAAATTCAGAACGTGAGAAAGAAGATGTTAGAGCCAAGGGATGCTGTGGACAGGAAGAGCATACTCACACCCAAAAACAGTGACACTCACACGGACACATTTACGTTATCATGCACAACTTCACACTCACACTCCGTGACCCTTCAGAACAGACACAAATAGGAATCATGAGGCCAACATTTAATCAGCCTGACCCTGGGCAGGGGTACAAGGGCCTTGGCACAGGAGGCTCCACACCTGCCCCCGCCCCACACCTGCTCCTCTCACCTGCTCCTCCCTCAACCCGCCAGAACCGTGGGCTGCTGTGGCTGTTCCCGGGGCTGCGGCTCCAGCTGTGAGCTCTAGACTCACTGTCCTACATAAGCACAAGTCCCTGACCCGCTTCTCCCTGTTTCCTTCCTCCCCCACCTGCTGGTAACCACCACTCTACTCTGTGCATCTGAGTATTCGACTTTTTTTGAAAAAGAAAATGTACACGCACACATACACACACACATATGCACGGTGGAATATTATTCAGGCTTAAAAAAGAAGGAAATCCTATCATTTGCAACAACGTGGAGGGATATGGAAGACTTTACATTAATGGAAGGAGCAGACACAGAAGGACGAGTAGCGTTTTCCACAGAGACGCGGGATGGAAGGACGGAAGCTCACAGGGGATGGTGGTTACCGGGGCTGGGGCGGAGACAAGGAAATGCTGGTCAAAGCTGTACAAAATTTCAGTTATGCAAGATGCGTAAGTTCTAGATCCAACATACAGCAAAGTGACTGCAGGTAACAAACACGGTATTTATTGTACACCTGCAATTTGCTAAGAGGGTAGGTCCTAAATGTTCTCACCACACACACAAAGAGAACTATGTGGAATGGTGGGTATTTTAGTTGCCTTGACTGTGGTGGTTATTTTACAATGCAGACATACATCGAATCATCCAAAGCCAGTCACCCGGGACCAGCCCTGATCCCAGCAGCCCCACGCAGAAGGGTCTGGGGTGCACCCCTACCTGCCCCTCGTACGATGTATAGAAGCATACAGGCACATACGCAGCGGGGGGCAGGGGCATTTTTGCCAGTTAGAATTCTACTGCCCACATTCCTTTGCAACTCAGTTTCTTTCACTAAAACAGGTATCACAGACACCTCTCCTAGGACGTGGCCATGGGTGTAGCTCTGTGCATGTTTACGCACATGCAAACACACACACCACAGGTAGGATAGTACAACACACTCTGGACTCATTTTCATATTGTCATTTCTCTCTACTCCCTACTGCCCTCCCCACCCCACCCGCCCACTGTCCCGGCCACGCTGGGCGCATGCTCAGAGTATGTGTAAAATATGGTTTGTATGTTTGTTACCAAAGTAGGACCCCGCTGTGCTCATTTCTCTGCATCACATTTCACACTGACCAAAGCCTTCAGGAAATCTGTCCAAGTCCACTGGTGCGGCTTTAGTCCAATCTTGTGGTAGGTGTTACCTTTTAGGATTGGTTTCCAGTCTGTTAGGATTTTTTTTTTTTTTGGTCACTGCAAGCAATCTATCATACACGTACATGTATACATATATATGTTTACAGTTGCTTTTATTTTCAGTAATTTCAAGGCTAATTGTATTGATACTACCTAATGCTGTTTTCAAAAAATACTGCAAAAAATTACATTCCAAAGAACAGTCTTTAAGAATACCCTTTTCTCCCAACTTCACCAGCAACAGTTGCTAACATTCCTGTTAACTTGCTGGTCTGGTGGGTATGAAATCTATCACTGTTACTTTAATTTGAATTCATCTGACTACCACTAAATTCGTTCTGCTTTTCAAATTTTTTACTGGACATTTCCATTTGCTTCTCAGTGAATTGCCTGTTTTTTGACCTGATTGTTTTTTATTGTCAGTTTGTAAGAATTATTAATGTTTTATGGATAATAGAATGAATAAATGAATCTAGCAAGTTTTCAGAATACAAAATCAATATACAAAAATCAATTGCAGGCCCCGCGCGGTGGCTCATGCCTATAATCCTAGCACTCTGGGAGGCCGAGGCGGGCGGATTGTTTGACCTCAGGAGTTCGAGACCAGCCTGAGCAAGAGCGAGACCCCGTCTGTACTAAAAATAGAAAGACATTAGCTGAACAACTAAAAATATACAGAAAAAATTAGCCAGACATGGTGGCACATGCTTGTAGTCCCAGCTACTCAGGAGGCTGAGGCAGGAGGATCGCTTGAGCCCAGGAGTTTGAGGTTGCTGTGAGCTAGGCTGATGCCATGGCACTCTAGCCTGGGCAACACAGTGAGACTCTGTTTCAAAAAAAAAAAAAAAAAAAAGATCAATTGCATCTCTATTAACTTGCAAAAAACAATCTGAAAATAAAATTAAGAAATTAATTTCACATGCAGTTCAAAAACTAAAATACTTAGGAATAAATTTAGCAAAAGAAGTACAAAACTATTTTTTTCCTTCACGTCAGATGAGTAATGTGCTGACATCATGACGAGGACTGAGGGAGGCACATCTCACGCGTGTGCGTGAAAACCCAGTCATCACGCTATGAACTGCAAAAGGATCGGAAGTACAAAACTAATGCTCTGAAAAATGACAAAAGAGAAAGAAATTAAAGGAGCCCTAAATGAAGAGACATTCCATGTTTGTTAGGGACTGTTTATGTTCCCCCAAATGTACACGTTGAGTGCTAACCCCCACTGTGGCTATATTTAGAGATGGGCCTCTCAGGAAGGGATTATCGTTGGGTAAGAGCATCAGATGAGGTTGGGAGTCGTGTCCCTCTAAGAAGAGGCCCCAGGCTCGTCCTCACTCTGCCCTGTGCACGCACCGAGGAGAGGAGAGGCCGCGGGAGCTCTCAGTGCGAAGGCTGCCGCCTGCAAGCCCAGGGAGCCCTCACCAGAGACTGAACCTCTGGCACCTTGATCTTGGACTTCCGGTCTCCAGAACTGTGAAAAAATAAATACATGCTGTATTTTTATTTTACCACAATTTTTAAAATGTCAACAAAGTCAATTTTGGTGTATAATAATTTTTTAAAAATTATTTTAAAAACTCATCATTTTTGGGGTGGGTCCTGAAATTCTGCATATTTTTTTTTTCTAAGACAGTGTCTCACTATGTTGCACAGTCTGGAGTGCAGTGGTGTGGCCACTAGGCAGGAGATGAGAATGGGGAGCAGAGGTGGGGTGGAACAGTAGGGACAAAATGAGGGTCACGGATCACTGAGAACAAAAGCTGTGCTGAGGCTGTGATTGTAACCATTCCAGAAACATCACTCAGAAGCGTATGCACTGTCTGATGCCATTCTTAGGATGTTCTCTCTTTTTTTTTTTTGGAGACAGTCTTTCTCTGTTGCCCAGGCTAGAGTGCTGTGGCGTCAGCCTAGCTCACAGCAACCTCGAACTCCTGAGCTCAAGCGATCCTCCTGCCTCAGCCTCCCATGGTGCTGGGATTACATGGGTGAGCCACCCACCACGCCCAGCCTCTTAGGATGTTCTCAAGAAAGCTAAACCGTCAAGACGGAAAACAGACCAGTTGCTAGGGCTGGGAGTGGAAGGAAACGGACTACAGAGGTGTCTGCGGTGATGCAACTGTCCTGTATCCTGGTTACAGTGATGGTACGTGGATCTATACGTGTGCGAGCATCCAGAAAACCGGACACCCCAAAACATCAGTTTTAGCAAGGATGTCAAGAAACTGGAGCCTTCATAAATGGTTGGCAGGAATGAAGGATGGTGCAGCCGCTGTGGAGAGCAGTTTGGTGGTTCCATAGCAGGCGAGCATGGAGTTTCCATACGACCCAGCCGTTCCAATCTTGGACACATTCCCCAAAGACTGGGACGCCGGGACTCAAACGGACACATACACATGAGTGTTCCTTGTAGCGTAATTCCCAACAGCCAAAAAATGGAGACAGCCGAAGCGTCCCTGGGTGGATGCACGGACAGACAAACGTGGGTCTGTCCACACAATGGAGTATGATTCAGCCTTGAAAAGAAAGGAAATTCTACCCATTGCAACGTGGATGAACCTCAAGGACATTGTGCTCAATGAAATCAGCCAGACACAAAGAGACAGATCCTGTCTGATTCACGTGAGTGGTTACATGAGGTCCCTGAGTCGTCAAGCCCACAGGGACAGCAAGTGGAACAGCAGGTGCCAGGGGCTGGGGCGGGGATGGGAGTTAGTGTTTAATGGGGCAGCGTTTCAGTTTGGGCAGATGAGAAAGTTCTGGAGACCTTTGGTGGTGACGGCTGCACGACATTGTGAATGTGCTTAATGCCATGCCATGGAAGCGTACACTTAAAAATGGTTCAAGGGGTAACTTTTATGTTAGGTATATTTTGCCATAATTTTTTAAATGTCAACAAAACTTCAATTTTGTTGTGTAATAATTTTAAAAATTAAAATTATGGAAAAAGGAAAATAAAAAATTGGGCATACATACAAATCTCCTGATTCTGACTCAGCAGGCTTGGGGTGGTGTCTGGGATCCTGCATTTCTAACCCTCTCCTGTGTAGTGTGGAAGCACCTGGTCAGGGAGTGGGGAGATAGCAACGAGAATGTTCATTGCAGCACTGCTTCATGTAGCAAAAATTGCCAACCGAATAGCCATCAGTGGCTAAATAAACAGTCTATTCATACAACAGAAACCTATAAAGCAGGCAAAGTGGAAGCACTAGCTCATTGGCATCAAAAGGACAGACAGGCCAGCACTGTGCTGCATGCCTGTGATCCCAGCTACTTGGGAGGCTGAGGTGGGAGGACTGCGTGAGGCCAGGAGTTTGAGACCAGCCTGGGCAACATAGCAAGATCCTGTCTCATTTTTTCAAACATTCATTTTAAAGGATAAACAGTCTGGAGAGTGAAAAAAAGCAAATTGAAAAAGAATAGTTACACCGTGATACCCATATATTTGAAAGCACAAAAAATAAAGCTACCTGTTGTACAAGGAGACTTCCATATGCAGTTAAGCAGTAAAGACTGCATCAGGAAGACGGCCACAAACCTGAGTAGCAGCTGCCTCTGGAAAGAAGCATACAAGGGAGACGGAGGGCTTCACCTGCTGTTTTTGTCATCTGTAGCAAAAAGGGAAAAATGTTGACATCGCTGGGTCTAGCAGCTAAACATTTGTTATATTGTTCTCTATGTACATTTGTAAGTTATAAAATGTCATAATAAAAAAATAGGAAAGAAAACAATCTGAAATGTGTGTTAAAATCATATAAGAGCCAGGCATGGTGGCGCATGACTGTAGTCCCAGCTACTCGGGAGGCTGAGGCAGGAGGATCGCTTGAGCCTAGGAGTTTGAGGTTGCTGTGAGCTAGGCCGACGCCACAGCACTCTACCTGGGGGACAGAGTGAGACTCTATCTCTAAAAAAAAAAAAAAAAAAAAAAAAATCAGTTCAACTATCACCATAGACCCATAAAATACAACACCATACAGACATCTATAATCAGATTGTAGGAAAGCAACAACGTCGATGAATCTCAGAAGTATTTCCTGCAGTGAAGGAAACCGGGCACACCACATGTCTCACTCCCAACAGCAACACTAACTGACACGGGGAAAGGGGTAGGAGGCAACTCTGCAGGTCTCGTTAAGGGTGGTAATAACAGGGGTGTATACAGTTGTCCAGCTGTCAAATCCATCTACTGGGATGGTGGTTGCCAGGGTCTGTGGAAAGGACAGGGGGGAGTTGGTGTTTCATGGGGAAAGAGCTTTGGGGGTTTTGGGGTTTTTGTTTTGTTTTTTTTTTTTGAGACACAGTCTCATTCTGTTGCCCTGAGTAGAGTGCAGTGGCATCAACCCAGCTCATAGCAACTTCAAACTCCTAAACTCAAGTGATTTTCCTGCCTCAGCCTCCCAGAGTGCTGGGATTATGGGCGTGAGCCACCATGCCTGGCTGTTTTTTTTTTTTTTTTTTTTTGAGACAGGGTCTCACTCTGTCACCCTGGGTAGAAAGCAGTGGCATCATCATAGCTCATATAGCCACCATTCCTGGTTAATTTTTCTATTTTTGTAGAGACGGGGTCTCACTCTTGCTCAGGCTGGTTGGTCTCAAACTCCTGAGCTCAAGCGATCCACCCGCCTTGGTCCCAAAGTGCGGATCACAGGTGTGAGCCACTGCGCCCCGCCCACCACTTCAGTTTTACAAGATGAAAAGTTCTGGACATCGATGGTGGTGATGGCTGCAGAACATGAGTGTACTTAATGCCACTGAGGTGTAAAAGTGATTAAAATGGGCCGGGCACGGTGGTTCATGCCTGTAATCCTAGCACTCTGGGAGGCCGAGGCGGGAGGATTGCTTGAGCTCAGGAGTTTGAGGCTGCTGTTGACACCAAGGCACTCTAGCCCAGGCGACAGACTGAGACTCTGTTTCATAAAAATAAATGATTAAGATGGTAAATTCTATGTTATGTGTATTTTACCACAATAAAAAATAACTTACAAAAAATAAACAGAAGAAAAATCTACTTGAACACCTGAGATGGGCATTTTATTGAGTTAACTATGCCTTGACTTAAAGGGAAATATAGTGGCACATACGTTTCCTACATATCATTAGCTGAAACAATTGTATGCAAATCAGCAAGAGAAGTGAACCTCACTTTTCTTCCAGCACAGAAAGAATGCCCTAGGACGCCGCAAACGTTCTCCCAGCAGCTGCAGGCCACGGCGGTCCATCCTGCGCCGCGGCCTGCGGGCGGCAGAGGGCGCGCGCGGACCGCCCGGCCACCCGGCTCGAGCCACCTGCCTACAGGTGCGCGGCTCTGCCCCGCTGCTGGGCCGGCCGCGGCCTGGGCGCCTCCCTGACCGCGCGCAGGATCCTCCGCCGCCACGGGGTGGGTGCCAGGGCCCAGCGGGCAGCCCCTCCAGTGTCGCGTCCCCCACTCCGATGCACATCTGTGCCGGGTGGCGCTGAGCCGACCGGGTCCAGGGTCACAAGCCCCAGGCCAGGCGCCTGGCCGGCCCCCTACTGAGTGAGGGGGGTGCAGCCTAGCGCTGACCAGAGGGGGCCTGGGCAGCAGAGCCCGCGGCCTTGGAAAGCCATTGTCCTCTGTAGAGTGGCAACCTCCCTAAGCCCTCCAGCCTGGTACGTGGCAGGACTTAAAGGTTTTGCCTGCTTCTGTGCATGAGAAATGACTGCTGGGATTAGAGAAGAATCACCCTTCCAAGGGCACACCCATCCCCAGGGACAGCCCAGGCCTTCCAGGAAAACCTGTGTGCCATCCCTAGAGGTCACCTCGAGGTCACCACCTGCCCACTGCTCAGGCCTTACCTCGAGGTCACCACCTGCCCACTGCTCAGGCCTAGCTAGGAGCTGCCCAGGGTATGACCAGAGTTCTTAGGGGACAGTGTGCACTCCCAGGCCACCTGCCGATGCAGACCACATCCTGCTGGGCAGAAGAGGAGCCCCCCCTGCAACACCCTCTGCCTCCTTGTCTCCCAGGGCTCACTCTGGGCCTGGCAGGGACAGCAAGTTCAGGCATCCCCTCCAGGTGACACCCCCAGGTGACAGTCCTCTAATAGGGACAACCCCACTCCAGGTCAAGCGTCTCCTCCAGGTGATACCCCCTAGGTGACAGTCTTGTATCTAACAGTGACAAACCCACTCCAGGTCAGGCATCTCCTCCAGGTGACACCCCCCCCAGGTGACAGTTGTCTATCTAACAGGGACAACCCCACTCCAGGTCAGGCATCCCCTCGAGGTGACACCCCCCCAAGTGACAGTCCTCTATCTAACAGGACAACCCCACCCCAGGTCAGGCATTTCTCCAAGTGACACCCCCAGGTGACAGTCCTCTATGTAACAGGACAACCCCACTCCAGGTCAGGCATCTCCTCTAGGTGACACCCCCCAAGTGACAGTCATCTATCTAACAGGGACAACCCCACTCCAGGTCAGGCATCCCCTCCAGGTGACACCCCCAGGTGACAATCCTCTAACAGGGACAACTCCACTCCAAGTCAGGCATCTCCTCCAGGTGACACCCCCCAGGTGACAGTCCTATATCTAACAGTGATAACCCCACTCCTGCAGGTCCCAGGTCTGTTGCTGCCTCCTTGGGAGTCCCTACTCACTGCCTGGCCCCCTCCCCAGGGCACAGCCTCCCCACTTTTCAGATATCAGTGAGCCCAAACCGAAGGTGGCCTGTGGCCTACCTGGCCATGCATCCCTGCGAGCCACCCCTCCATCCTCAGGGTCCACCTCCAGCTGGGGCCACCTTTCCCCAGAGCCCTCTTGGTCAGGGCCAGCCTGGGGCAGGGAAAAGGAAAGACCTGAGCCCAGCCCCCATCCCCAGTGACCCCCAGGGCTCCCAGGGCTTCCTTCTGGGAGAGCCCCACCCCCCACCCAGATGTCTATTTATCCCGAGTGCTGGCCCTGAGTCAGGAACTCCACCACTCACCACCCCATAGATACACACTGCCCGGACTCAGGCTAGCAGGGGAGCAGAACCACAGGCACTTACTAATCGCCAACTGTGTGCAAAGTTGGGAGGTGGAAGGCAGCACAGCCTGCATGGGAGACCAGGCATGGGAGACGGGAGTCCCGGAGCCTGCCCAGCCTCTCCTGCCCCAGCCTGAGCCCAAACCCTCGTGGGAGGCCGTGCTTGCTTCCCCGTGCTTGCATCCACCCGGCCTCTGCTGAGGGCAGCGTCCCAGGCCCCTCTCCCCAGGAAGGGGCTGCATTCCCCAGGGAGACCCTGGCAGACCCAGGTTGGCTGAGGACTCCAGGATGGAAGGCGGACCACCCCACTCTCCATCGGGCAGCGAGGAGGGGGACGGAAGGTCAGGCACACCCCAAGCATAATTACCTTCAAAGTCTTCCAGGGCTCGTTGGCTGCCCGGAACAAGGGTCTTTGTCCCCTTCCTCAGGGCTGTGTCCTCAGTGTCCAGAACCAAGGTCTGGCCCACAAAAGGCGGCCAGTAAATATTTGAGGAATCGATAAACAGTGACTGCACCTGTCCTCTGAGCCTCACCCCTCCCACCTCGTCCCCCCAAGGGGAAGGCCCAGGCCTCCCTGCCTGAGTCGCTGTGTCCCTCCCGCCTGGAGCCCCCTGCACCAGGGCTGCCTCCTCAACCGGCCCCCGCCCGCGGTCCCCCCCCCCGAGGGTGGTCTGACTGCCCCCTGCTCCAGCGCGTCCGGCGACACGTGCCCAGGGTGTAATTACCTACGTTTTCCTCCTGCCCTGGACTCCCGGCGTCCGCCGCCAGGCGGTTGTGTTCCCACAGGGGTCGTCGGGGGCGGACATTGGACCGCCTGGACGGGGGGCGTCAGGGTGGGCGCGGGAGGCTCTTCGCGGGAAGCGTCGAGGGCCTCTCGGGTCCAAGTCCCCCGTCTCGTGCCTCCGTCCTGGCATGGGGGCTGGGGCCAGCGCTGGAGACGCCCGTGGGTTCTGGGGACCCCCCCAGAGTTCATGAGATGTGTGACCTGAGGCAAACCGTGTCACCTCTGAGCGCTCATTTCCTCCCAAGTGGAGATCCGGGCTCTCACCGCCGGGGTCTCGGAGCGGGCGAGCGCGGATGCTGCAGGTCAGGCGCCTCGCCGCCTGGCTCCCACAGGCCGGCCCGGCAGGCTCTACGCGGGCGGCCCCGCGGAACAAAGGCGCGGAAGGAGGGAGCCGGGGCTAGCCCCGCCGGGCGGCGGGCGAGCGGGGAACCCCAGGCCGGGTCGGCAGGACCATCAGGGTTCTGGGTGCGGCGAGGCGGGGGGGTCCCGGGTGACGCAGAACCCTGCGGCCGGGAAGGCTTCCTGGAGGTGGCGTCCGGAGCACGGCCGCCGGCCCGCCGGGTCCTGGGCACGGGACCGGGAGCCGCGTGGCTCCTTTAAGAGCCGGTCCGGGGCTAGGGCGAGGGGCGGTGGCGAGACCCGCCCCCACCCCCCGCAGCTGCCGCCTCTAATCTCCACCCGCAGCTCAGGCTCCGGCTGACGTCACCTGCCCCCGAGGCGCGCGCGCTGATTGGCTGCAGGTGACGTCAGGGGCTTTTTTCGCCCGGCATGACCTCATCCCCGCCGGCGGCCCCGCCCTCCGCCCCGGGCCTGTCACTAGCGGCCAAGCGCGGTGGCCGAGCCGGCTCCGCGGCCCCCGCCCCGCCGGACGCCTGGACGCGGAGCCTGAGCCCATCCGCGCCGGAGCCACCCGGCCGCGCCCGCCGAGCCGCGAGGCTGGGATGCGCGCCGCGAGCGCGCGTGCCCGCCCGCAGTGCGCGCGCCCCGGCTCGAGCGAGCGCTCCCCGCGGCGGCGGCGGCGGCGGCGGCGACGGCGACGCGGCCCGAGCGCTCCCCCGGCCCCTGCCCCGGCTGCGCGGGCCCCCGTTGGGCCGATGGGCTGCGCGGCGGAGCGGGCGCCCTGAGCGCGGCGCGGGTCCCCGGAGCGCCCCGGACGCGAGCGTGAGCGCGGTGAGCCGAGACGCGGGGCGGGCGGGGGCGCCGGCGGGAGGGCTTCAACGGCGCGGCCCGGGGGGCGGCTGCGCCCGGCGGGCGCCCCGGAGGAGGCCGTATGGAGGCAGAGGACAGAAATCAAGGACCCAGAAGGGCCATTGAGATCCAGCCTGGATCCGTCCGAGCCCGCCCCAGACACCCTCTGCAGCACTGTCGATGGGGCCGGAGCGGGAGAAGGTCGTCCCTGGCACTGAGCCGGTCGGGGAGACAGGAGGGACGGCCTTTGGCCCGTGGGAGACCCAGGAAAGGTCTCGTTCGGTGCCCGGCGGGGAGGGTGCAGATCCATCCTCCGTCTGGCCAGGCCGCCTGGCACCCCCGCCCCGGGGTGCTCAGCTGGCCCCGCGGAATAAAGGCCATCCCTCTGCCTGCTGAGGAGGCAGCCGTGGTGCTGGGGGAGGGGCTGGCACAGCCAGGCTGCCTGCACCCCTCTTCCTCAGGCCTATGTGCCCACCTGGGATGGCGAGCGCGCCAGGTGGGGGTGTACCTAATAGTCTAGCCTGGAGGGGGGCAACAATAGGCCCAGCCCCCCAGGTCATCCCTTCTGGGAGAACCTGCCTTCTGACTGCTTACTGCAGGGTGTCCTGGTTCTGTGGGGGCAGTCGGCGGAGGTGCTGCAGTGAGGGGCTGGGGGACTCCGGGATGGAGGAGGGGTGCCAGGATGTGGAGCGGTGTCTGCAGCGTTGCAGTGTTGTGCGGCTTGGGGTGGGGGTGGGGTGCTGAAGGCCAGGAAAGCCGCCTTCTTCCTGCTCGGTGCCCCTGCGTCTGGGGGTCCAAGTCCCCGGCTCTCTTACCTCCTTCCCCCGCACAGACCACCCTCAGACATCTTGCTCCCCAGGCAGCCCAGGGCATGCATGTAGCATCCAGGGCCCCAGCCCTTTACCGGGAGGACAGTCCCACATATTCGCTCCTAGCAAGCACCCGATATGGATGGGCAGATCATGTGACTGGGAGCTGGGAGTTCATGCTAAAGTCTCACTGAAATATCTCCTGCTGCAGTCAGCCTAGGGCTGGGGGAAAGTCACTGGGCAGGTTCTATTCCCTCCTGCCCTCAGCCCTAGGAGAGGCTGCCTCTGGGAACAAAATTCCATGAATGGAGATGCAGAAAGATGCTTAGAGTTGGGCTGTGTCCCGGGAGGCTGGCATCGGGGCCCAGAAGTTTCAACTGGGCGCGTGCCTGGAGAGGCACTGGCCAGGGGCTGGAGAGGCTGAGGTGTGCCCCTCGTAGAGAAAGCAGGGAGAGACATGGCGAAACCCTGGCCACGGAGACTGCATGGGCTGAGGCCTCCCTGCCCAGAGTGCTCCGGCAATCCTGTGGAAGCCCTAGGGTGGCCCTGGCACGTAGCTTGGGGCACAGTGACCAGCAGAAGCCCTGCAGATCAGTGGGGCTGGCACAGGCCAGGTGGGAATGCAGGAAACGTGGAGAATGTCAGTGTCCAGGGCTCAGCCCAGACCCCATCCCTGGGAGCTGAGTGGGCCTCCACCCCCCTCCCCTCTCTTCCCACCCACAGCCTCCCCAGGCCAGGGCTGGCTCTGTGTGGCCTTGCCATGGGCCCAGCCGAGCAGACTGAAGGTCAGCCAGGGTCCTGCCCCACTGACCTCGGAGGGCTGAGGTGGGTGCCCACCTAGGGAGAGCTCGTGAAGATGGAGTGCACTGACCCCTGTGCGCACGTGGGCTCCTGCTTCCTGGAGGCTGCTGGCCACGTCTCTCTCTCGGCCTCCCTTAGAGTGTGTCTCAGGTGGCAGTGGCCTCACTTCTCAGCACCTCGAGCTCCTCCACGGCCGGCCTCTTTCCCAGGGCCACCTGGGTGTGCGAGGAGCTGGGGCACAACCTGGCTGAGACAGCGCTGTCCTTTGGGGCCGACAGCCCTGACTGCCACCTCTGCAGGCAGGGTGTCCCAGCCCTAGTTGAGCAGAAGGTGACTTGGTTAGGGTGCTGTCATCTGGGGGCTGGGGGTGGGCCCAGGACTCAGACTGCCCCTGGTCACGTATGTGCTCAGGGTTGTGATTGTGCTGTATGGAGACGCTGAGTGGAAGCCCACGTGTGTGAGGAGACCCTGGAGCTGGCAGCTAGGGTGCAGGGGTCCAGGATTCTAGAAGAATTTTGCAAGCAGAAGGCGAAAACATGTGTGTGAGTGTGCATGTATATGCATGCTCCAGCATGCACCCAGTGTCCGGTGCACACATTTGTGCACATGCATTCACGCATAATTGCACACAGGAGAGGTGGATTGTGGGTAAGGAGTCAGTGTGCAAAGGGGCGTGTGCCGGCAGGCACAGACAGCAGTGTGCATGTGCACCAGAGCTGGCTGTGTACCTGGCCCCTGAGGAAGGCAGCTGCTGGCCGGCTCCTGGGAGGGGCGGGGCCTGAGCGGAGCCTCCTTCTGACTTTGGACTTGGAAACTGCTCAAGGCCCTTTGATGAGGGTGCCTGGGCTCCCCTGGGCCTTGCTTGCCTCAGCCCCAGGCTCTGGAACAGCAGGGAGTAGAGTTCTCCATCCCAGCTCCCAGGAATGGGGTGCAGACCAAGGCTGGGCAGGAGGGCTTGGGTCTGGCGGCATCCAAGTTTTTGTTTCCTCTGTGTCCACCTGGCCTGTGCCAGCCCAGCTGGTCTGCTCAAGGCTGTCCTGAGTGTCCCGCGGCCACCCCCAGCCTGCCAGTGACAGCCCAATCCATAGCATGGGGGGAGGCCAGAGGTGAGGGGTCTGCCCCCCAGGAGCTTTAGGTCCAGGAGACCCAGTGGCTGAGGATGGGCCCCCAGAGGCCAGCACCAGACAGAGGCTTCCTGCAGGAGGGGGTGCTCACTCAGAGGGGAAGGGGAGCCCCTGAGCTGCCGGGGCGAAGGGGGGATGGGACCAGGAGGAGGGTCAGGACCAGGTAGGGCAGGGTGGGGGAGGGGCTGGAGGAAGGGCAGCTGGGGGTCACTGCTGGCCCTGCTCCTGGGCACCTGCTGTGGGTGGCAGGGAGGGAGAGCGCAAGGAGGGCGACCTGCCCACTCTGCTGCGGAGCCTGCTCTCGCTGCCGCAGGAGCAGCGGTTGCCTGGCACCTCTGCTGTTGCCATGGCTACGTCGGAGGTGCTAACTTACTAACGAGTCCCCTTTGGCTGCAAATGACAACGCTGTGGTGGTTCCTGGAGCTGAGAGGGTTGCTGGGAGGCAGGGGAGGGGCCAGGTGCAGGCCTCTTCTGCCCACCCCTGCAGCCCCTGCCTCGCCCACCCCCAGCCCGCCCAGGCTTCTCTCTGGGCAGCATGAACTGCCAGGCCTGGCTGCAGGGGGTGAAGGACTCCCCAGCACCGCCCATGGCTGGCAGTCCTGTTTGCTTCCATTGTTTTAGGTGAGAGGTGACCCACCCCCACTTAGCTGAGGTGGGACGCTCAGCCCTTGGGGTCCTGGGCCTTGGAGTTGGGCTGTTGGTCCTCTGTCCGAGGGCAGGAGGCTCTGCCCAGGTCAGAGGGACCTGGCGGACCTCCCCTCTGCTGCCTTGCACAAGGGTCAGATTAAGACTCGGGAAAAACTGCCCAAAGCAGCTGGTACAGGACTTGAATTGGGGACCCCCTTTCGCAGATAGGCCCTTTTGCTGTGGAACTTGCTTGGTGTGGCCCTAGGGGCAGCCTCCCTAGCCTCGCCCCTGGGCTTCATCCCCTTGGGGTGGAGATGGGCACCCAGGCCTGGAGGGGGTATCTGTGATGGGGTCCCAGCTTCTGTCACGGCTCCTTGGTGGCAGCTGTGCTGCCTCAGCTGAAGGCTGCCCGTCCAGGGGCTGGGGGTTCGCACCACCCCCAGGAGCAGAGGAGGGGGAACGTCTATAGCAGTGTGCTGGGGACAGTGGGCACAGATGCCATTGTGCCCACAAGGAAGAGCCAGGCAGGGCCAGGTCAGCAGTGTCTGGGGAAAGGAGTGCCCGTGGCCGGGACTCCCACGTGGGGTGGGGGTCTCCGCCCTGCCCCTCGGTTTCTGGGGTGGGGGCTGGGGGAGTAGAGGTCTCACCTGCCTGTGCCTGCTGCTCTGTGAACCCGTCCGTCAGCCCCTGCTCCACCAGCCTGGGGGCTGACCCAGGGTGGTGGGGGTGGGGGTTCCAGAAGCAGTGTGGGCACTGTTGTCCCCAGCATTGCTGTTTGTGGGGTGCAAGTGTCCTCAGGGCATCTCCCCCCAGCGCCCTCTGTCTCTGTGGCTGTGGGTTGGGGGCCTGTGTAGGCGCCTTTGCCCACTGTGGCCCTGAGGGCCTCCCCCAGCACTGAGCTTGGTGGGGTGATAGGCCTTGTGAGGGACACCCAGGAGCCCTGTCCAGTCTTGTGTGTGACCTTGTGCTGGTCCGATCCCTGCCCTGAGCCTCAGTTTCCCCACATTTAAAACAAACTGGTCACTGTGATGCCATGTGTCTCTTGAGTCTGTGAGTCTCGGGTGGACCCAGGGGAAGGCCAGTCCTGGAAGGTGGCAGAGGAGACGGGGCCTGGCAGGTCGGGTGGCAGAGGCTTGCCACCGAGCCGCAGGAGGGGGCTTCTAAGCCCCCAGACCCCAGCCGCACCGCACCTCCAGGCACCTTCGTGCCCCAGGCCTTTGCAGGCTACGCCGAGGGTCCCAGACACATGGATCTTCATCCTAGGGCTGCCCCCACTCAACCCATCCCGGGACTCCCAACCCTGAGGGACCACTGGGCCCCAGGCCTGTACTGAGCCTGAAGCACCCGGCCCCACCCCGCTCTGAGGGCGATACCCCTGCAGGGGCTGGGCCCATGCCCCCAGACCCTTGGGTAGTGGGCTGGCAGGGCACTAACCCTCAGCCTGCAGAGCTAGGACAATGGCAGGAACAAAGGAGCCCCCAGCCTGCCTGTCCACCTGCCTCCGGAAAGCGCCCACATCCGTGGATTATCAGTTTACAGAGCGGCCCTGGAGCTTCATCTCCATGGATGGGGCTCCCTGGGGTTAAGCCAGGAGGGGAGGGGCACTTTCTGGACCCCTGGCCTCTTGGGGTCCCAGTGGTGGTTGGGAAGACGTGGAGGCCAGAGCGGGAAGAGGCGTGTACCCCGGGGCTGGGACGGAGGGTTCTGGAATGCGTGGTTGTGATGTGCCCAGGGCCCAGGCCAGCCCTGGGAATGGGCCCTCTGGGTGCCCCGTCAGCCTCCCTTGCCCTGCTGTGCCCTCTGGGAGCTGGCACTGTGGTGTGGACAGTGGCGGTGGAACAGGGTCTCTCCCGCAGGCTCCTCCAACTTGATGAGACTTTCATTTGTCCGAGGGAGAAGGCCCTTCGGCGCCTGTCTGGCGCAGACGCTCTGGTGGCCTCAGGTCCCAGCCATGGCCCTTCCTGGGGCACTGGCCGGGTGCGCTCTGGGGCCTGCCGCCCTACTGATGCCCTCCTTTCCCGCAGGTCTGGTGCCATGTGCTAGGTGACACTGAGCGCAAGGCCACGCCCCAGGCTGTTGGAGCAGCCCGTCCTCGTGTCAGGGGTCACCCCACTGCCCCAGACCCCACCATGGCTGGGGACCGGCTCCCTAGGAAGGTGATGGATGCCAAGAAGCTGGCTAGCCTGCTGCGGGGAGGGCCCGGGGGGCCGCTGGTGATCGATAGCCGCTCCTTCGTGGAGTACAACAGCTGGCACGTGCTCAGCTCCGTCAACATCTGCTGCTCCAAGCTGGTGAAGCGGCGGCTGCAGCAGGGCAAGGTGACCATCGCGGAGCTCGTCCAGCCGGCCGTGCGCAGCCAGGTACCCGGGCCGACTGCCTTCTGCGGGGTCCCCGTCACCTCCAGGGGTCCACAGCTGCAGAGCCCTGGGTGGGGCAGCCTCTTTCTCTGCTCTTGAAACCAAACTGGGTTTCTTGGGGTCACAGCTCGGGCATTGTGGGGCGCCCCCCAGCTCGCCTCTTTCTGCACACGTGCCCCTTAGCTCCTGCACAGAGGTCTGGGCCTGCCTGCTCCTCCCTGCACCCCCTACATACACAGTGGGACAGGATGGAGTCCTGGGCGAGGTCCCCAGCATTCCAGGCTCAGAAAGAGGCACACCGTGGGGAGGAGTGAGGTGTGAGTGCAGGGAGAGGCACCAGACGGCTGTGAGGACAGGAGGGCCAGGCCAGGTCCCCACCCCCTGGAGTGCACTGAGACCCGGCATTCTCTCTGTGGCCCCAGGGAGGGCCTTCTGGGAGGGACCGAGTCCAGCTTTGGGTCAGTGGGTTACATGCCTGGAGGCTGCAGGAGGGACCTGTCACACACCTGCCCGCCTGTTGGGAGTCCACCCCAAGGCCAGAACTGGCTCCCTGCAGCCTCCAATGAGGGGAATCCAGTGATTAATCACCCCCAGTGAGGACTCCTGGCTGGAGTGCCCTCCCATTGGCTGCTGGTGACATCACCCAGCACGGGGCTGGCAGCTCAGCTGGCTTAAGGGCCCAGTGTGCTTGGGGGGCGGGGCACCCGTGCTGTCAGAGCAAAAGCCGCCCAACATCTGGCCCCAAGGCTGGGCTGGGGCGGGGGAGGGCAGGAGGAACCAACCCCAGCTTCCAGCTGCTCCCCCTGAATCGGTGCAGGGGTGGGGGGACCTCCTGCTGCCCTGGGTCCCTGGGGGCTGGGGAGGGAAGAAGGGCTGTGCGGGCTCAGCAGGCAGTCTCCAAGCTCCGACATACGGAAGCCAGCCCAGGCCACCTCCTGTGCCCCGGCCCATGTGCAGGCAGGTGGATAGTGTGGAGGGCTGAGGCCCCAGGGACCCTGTCACACTCACCTTGTCTGCTCCCTTCAGTCCTGGCCCCCAGGGCTGCCCACGGTGTCTATCCCCTCACCTCTGTGTGAGTGCATGAGGGAGTGGCTGCACAGGGCTGCACCTGTCCCCCCCCTGCAGGAGAAGGAGAGTGTGAGGTGTGGGGTGACCCTTGCCAGGTGACAGCTCCCCCTTCCCCCGTTGTCTGACCCCGTATGGCCTCCCCTTGGGCCAGCAGCAGCAGGCTGGGGCAGGGCAGGGCAGGGGCGGGGCGTCCGACAGGGGCCGGGAGACCCTGACCTCTGCCCTCGGGCCCCCAGGTGGAGGCTGCGGAGCCGCAGGATGTGGTGGTCTACGACCAGAGCACCCGGGACGCCAGCGTGCTGGCCGCAGACAGCTTCCTGTCCATCCTGCTGAGCAAGCTGGATGGCTGCTTCCACAGTGTGGCCATCCTCACAGGTGGGGTATGCAGATCCTCTGGCCCTCCCCACCATCGGCCTGGGCAGTGTGGGGAGCTCTCAGTACCTCTGGGTTCCTCAGGGACCCCACACTCAGGACTCCTCCCATATGGGCCCAGCCCCAGCACAAGAGGAAGCCCCCAGAGGCCGGGTGTCCAGGCAGAGATGTGCCGGAGCTCCCTGTCCAAGGGGAAGCAGAGCCCCACCCTCGGGAAGCCTCTGTCTGCCCCAGAGGGGTCCCACGCCCGAAATCCCTGCAAGCCCAGCTGAACACAGGTTGCCTAGCAACAGCTTAGTGCTCACAGCTGCTGCCTGGGGGTCCAGCAGGGCCCCTGAGGGCTACCTGGGCCCCCAGACCGGAGGCAGGGAGCCCCGACGCGCACACACACTCCAGTTCCCTCTTCCTGGGGCGGTGGCTGAGGGCGCTTCCATAGAATCCACCTCCTGGAGGACCCAGGGCCAGTGCTGGACCCTCCCTGGCCCATGACAGGGGTCTTTGGTGATGTCCCTGCCACCAGGCACCAGGGGCTGGGGTGGGTAGAGGGAGAGTGTGGAGGGCTGAGGCCCCTACTCTCCCTACAGCGACAGAGCGCCCTGAGCCCCGCCACCTGCAGACACGGGGGCTGAGTGGGCAGCCTGGCGGCCCCAGCACTATATCCTAGGGGGGCACCAGGGACTTTCTGCCAGCCTGGGAAGGGCCACAGGGTGTGCCAGCCGCCGTGGCTATCGGTGCCCAGCCCTGGAAGGTGCGTAGGAGGCTTGGGGGTGGCAGTTCAGCATCGCGTACAGGACACGGGCTGCCCTCTCTCTGCATCGCATGTGTCTGGGCACAAGCTGAGCATCCCCCATTTCTGGACTGGCGCAATCAGGGGGTGTCTGGCAGCAGCATCTGCCTGTGCGTGTGTATGTCCCGCCGCCAGCGTCTGCAGGGCTCCTGAGCCTGCCGGGTGGGATTTGGGACTTGTGTGTGTGTGTGTGTGTGTGTGTGCACTCTTGGAACCAGAGGCCTCAGAATGGTGTGCCTTGGATGCAATCTCCATCCTCTAGGTTCCGTTTGGAGGGAGAAGCCCAGAACCTCTAGGTTTTGGGCTTCTTGCAGGTGCCCTGGGCATGGCTGGAACCCTCCTGGGGCCCAGCTTGCTGTCCTAGTCAGGAATGGGGCCATGAGGCCCTCTGGGAGTGTAAGAAGGCCCCAAGTGGCACCTCCCCAGCCCCAGGCTGTGCTGGGGAAAACCCAGAGCCTCAAAGAGCCTATCTCCATGGTGGCCAGGGCTAGGACAGCGTGGGAGGCTGGGTTCTCTCCAGCACCTGGTGGGGCAGACCTGGCCTGGGATTTGCCAGGAGGGCTCACGTGGGACCCAGCTGTGCCCTGCTCGGCTCTCTGAGCCCTCTGGGCTGCCTCCCTGTGTCCAGCCTGTGAAGGTGCAGTAGATGTCCCCCATTTCTCCAAAGGCCAAGCCGGGGGAGTGGCCCCCAGGTGTATGGGAAGCTCACAGTGGCACCAAATAAGGACCCCGCATGCAGGATGCCCTCCCTGCCTTGCCCACAAGCCCCCCACCTCCAGGTGGGCACAGCCTCTGCTCTCAGCTGGCTCTGCCCTGAACCTGTGAGAACCCTCCCCGACCCCTGGGGGGGCCTCCTGGGGGATGCGGGGGGAGGGGTGCCTCCCCAGGCGCCAAGGACTGCTGGGAGCTACCACAGGTCATTCATTCAGTCCGTCACCCACACCCAGGGCCTGGGATCCCTGGAACCCATAGCAGAGTCAGCAGGGGCACCCGAGCTTCCTCGCTCTGTGGGGGTCCCGGGAAGCGTCCCTGAGGGACTGCTGGGAAGGTGTCAGGGCTCTCACCTGTCCAGAGACATTCCTGCCTTCCCTCCTTTGGGAGGTGGGCAGGGCTGGGGGGGTTCTAATGGCCTTGACCCCCAACCACTCTGGCCAGGCCCTGCCAAGAGTAGAGAGCAGAGAGCAGAGCAAAGACCCCTGGAGCGGGTGGGGAGGACGGGAGGCGCACCCCAGAGCCCATGGAGAGACAGCGTAGACCTCCAGCAAACATTCAAGAGCCTCTGCCCAGCCTGCTCTCAGTGCAGCCTGTGAACCTGTGCGCTGTGGCACGATGGTGACAGCAGTCACCTGCTTCTCCCTGTGTGGCCAGCAGCTTCCCGAGGGAGGAAGGGACTGCTTCTCCTCCAGGGCTGGTACCTGGACCTGCCCAGCCTGGAGGTGCCCCCATCTCCATGGCCCCCAAGGCCATGTCTTCCTCAGGCCCTGGGAGCTGACACGCAGGCATTCTGGGTGGGTGTCTGCAAATCTGGTCACTGAGCCCGGCCAGGAATGAAGATGGAGCCCAGACTTCTATCTCCGGGAATCACCAGCCTCTTCTGCAGACCAGGGCAGGGAAGTACCAAGACTCCGGGCCTGAGACCCGCCGCGCATCTTCACTGCCTCCAGTGGGAGAAGGTGGCCTAAGTCCAGTTGTCTCTGGTGCTGGTTGGGCCCACGGGGGCCAGAAACGGTAGCCCACCTGCCGTGGGGGCTGCGTCCCCAGAGGCATGCTCAGCCCTGGGGGTCGCTGAGCAGTTCTCACCCTACCAAGGCAGGCGTCCCCAGTTTCTAGTCTGAGTCAGGGCTCAGCCCTGTCGGGCTGGATGTGGCCAGGTCCACTCTCACTGTGTCCTCATGGTCATCGTCTTCTCTGAGCCTCACAACAATGCCGCGTGGCAGGTAGAACCAGGAAACTGAGGCCAGAGGCATGGTGAGCCCTGCCCATAGTCGCTGAGTCAGACGTGGCCCGGGCTTGGCGGAGGGGCTTCTCCCTGCACTGCGTGGCCCAGGCCCTGGATGTGTGTGGAAGGCGGCAGGCACGTGCCCGGCAGTGTGCAGCAAGCTCCCGCTACCAGGGCTTCTCTGTTCCTTGTCCTCCCCTGCTGGGCAGGGGGAGCTGCGACCAACCACAAATGCACTGCGGCCGTGCCAGTTCCTGTGGGTGATGTCATGCCTGGGGCAGGGGAGGCCCCTGCAGAAGCCCTTGCCTCCCAGAGCTGGCACCCAAGCCCTGGCCTGGGGCCTGGCCAGCAGTAGGCAGGGAGGGGTGGAGGAAGGCTCAGCCTGGCCTGGCCTGTCCTCAGCTGGATCAGCCTCTTGGAGGAACGTGGGCATTGGTGCAAGCTCAGAGCGGCAGCGAACACCCCTTCTGTGGGGAGAGCCACCCTCTGGCCTGTGACCAGGTGCTCAGGCCAGAGGCTCTGCCTGCTCCTGGCTCCGCTAGATCCGGGCTGGGTGTGGCTGGGCCACAGCGGTAGATGGGACACCCCAGGCCCTCTCTCCTGCCCACCTGACACTCCCTCCTTGCCTCTCCACAGGGGGCTTTGCCACCTTCTCCTCCTGCTTCCCTGGCCTCTGTGAGGGTCGGCCTGGCACCCTGCTATCCGTGAGCCTCTCCCAGCCCTGCCTGCCCGCCCCCAGCGTGGGCCTGACCCGCATCCTGCCTCACCTCTACCTGGGCTCTCAGAAGGACGTCCTGGACAAGGTGTGTGCACAGCCGGGGGAGGTAGGGGGCTGAAGGCTGGCGGGGGAGGGCCAGGTGTGGAATGAGCATAGGTGAGGTGGGGGGGCCAAGGTCTCCACCCCCAGGACCACAGCAGGGCTTCAGGGAGGGGCCCAGCAGGGCTGGGTCAGAAGCGGTGGCCCCACATGCCACACTGCTGATGTCACTGGCCCCTGGCCAGCTCTTAAAAATGGTGACAGAAAAGGGTAAAGCCGCCACCCAGGCCACCGTACATTCCTGGGAGCCCACTGCAGGCTGTGGGCGGGACTGGCAGAGGAGGCCATCTGTCCCCTTCCCCGCGGGGTTCCTGGGCCCAGCTCTTCGGACAAACCCGGAGATCCCAGGAGCCAGGTTCCACAGCACCCTGAGGTTCTAAAGTCCTTTCCAGGCCGGGCGTGGTGGCTCACGCCTGTAATCCTAACATTCTGGGAGACCAAGGCAGGAGGATTGCTTAAGCTCAGGAGTTCGAGACCAGCCTGAGCAAGAGCAAGACCCCATCTCTACTATAAATAGAAAGAAATTAGCCAAACAACTAAAAATAGGAAAAACTAGCTAGGCACGGTGGTGCATGCCTGTAGTCCCAGCTACCCAGGAGGCTGAGGCAGGAGGATCGCTTGAGCCCAGGAGTCTGAGGTTGCTGTGAGCTAGGCTGACGCCATGGCACTCTAGCCTAGGCAACAAAGTGAGACTCTGTCTCAAAAAATAAAAAAAATAAAGTCCTTCCCAGCTGCAGGGGGAGCCCCCCACTGCTCCCTGGCACCAGGCCCTTCCTTCTCCTTTCCTGCCACCCCTTCCAACAAGCCCTCCCTCCCCCAGGACCTGATGACCCAAAACGGAATAAGCTATGTCCTCAACGCCAGCAACTCCTGCCCCAAGCCCGACTTCATCTGCGAGAGCCGCTTCATGCGCATCCCCATCAACGACAACTACTGTGAAAAGCTGCTGCCCTGGCTGGACAAGTCCATCGAGTTCATCGGTGAGGCGCGGGCAGGTGGAGGGCTGCTTCCCCCCACCGCAGGGGCAGGCCAGGCCCTGCGGCCGGCCGCACCTTCTCTGGCAGGGGAGGGCGTCCCGGGAAGCAGTGGACTGTTGGCAGCTGGGAGGGTGGGCAGCGGCTCAGCCCAGCCCTCACCTGGTCGCTCACCTGCCCCCAGATAAAGCCAAGCTGTCCAGCTGCCAAGTCATCGTCCACTGTCTGGCCGGCATCTCGCGCTCTGCCACCATCGCCATCGCCTACATCATGAAGACCATGGGCATGTCCTCAGATGATGCATACAGGTACCTCCTTCTCCCCGTGCTGTGGCTCAACAGCCCCTCCCCCTTGTGTTGGCTACCTGTCCTGGCCGCACCAGAAAGACCCTAACCTGCACTGGCCTGGCCTAAGCCCAGCCCCAGTGCGTGCTGGTTTGTGTGCCAGGGGTGGGCCCGGCTAGCAGGGCGAGCCGGGTGGGCAGCCAGGCCTGGCGCGGAGCACCTCCCCACTGGCGCCCTCTTGCCCAGGTTCGTGAAGGACCGGCGCCCGTCCATCTCGCCCAACTTCAACTTCCTGGGCCAGCTGCTGGAGTACGAGCGCAGCCTGAAGCTGCTGGCCGCCCTGCAGGGCGACGCAGGCCCCCACTCGGGCACGCCTGAGGCCCCGCTGCCGCAGCTGCCACCACCTACCTCAGAGAGAGCCGCCACCGGGAGCGCGGCGGCCTCCGCAGCCAGGGCCAGCGGCCCCAGCGCCTGTGGGGAGCCGTCCGCGCCCGCCGCGGCGCCGGCCACCAGCGCGCTGCAGCAGGGCCTTCGTGGCCTGCACCTCTCCTCGGACCGCCTCCAGGACACCAACCGCCTCAAGCGCTCCTTCTCCCTGGACATCAAGTCCGCCTACGCCCCGAGCCGGCGGCCCGACGGCCCCGGCGCGCCGGACCCCGGCGAGGCCCCCAAGCTCTGCAAGCTGGATAGTCCGTCAGGGGGCGCGCTGGGCCTGCCCTCGCCCAGCCCGGACAGCCCGGACACCGGCCCAGAGGCGCGGCCGCGGCCCCGCCGGCGGCTCCGGCCCCCCGCCGGCTCCCCCGCGCGCTCCCCCGCGCACGGGCTCGGCCTGAACTTCGGCGACGCGGCCCGGCAGACTCCGCGGCACGGGCTCTCGGCGCTGTCGGCGCCGGGGCTGCCCGGCCCGGGACAGCCGGCCGGCCCCGGGGCCTGGGCGCCGCTCGACTCCCCCGGCACGCCGTCGCCCGACGGGCCCTGGTGCTTCAGCCCTGAGGGCGCGCAGGGGGCCGGCGGCTCGCGGTTCGCTCCTTTCGGCCGGGCGGGCGCGCCGGGACCCGGCGGCAGCAGCGGGGACCTGCGGCGGCGGGAGGCGGCGCGGGCCGAGCCCCGGGACGCGCGGACGGGCTGGCCCGACGAGCCGGGCCCCGAGACGCAGTTCAAGCGCCGCAGCTGCCAGATGCAGTTCGAGGAGGGCATGGCGGAGGGGCGCGCGCGCGGCGAGGAGCTGGCCGCGCTGGGCAAGCAGGCGAGCTTTTCGGGCAGCGTGGAGGTCATCGAGGTGTCCTGACCCGCGCGGTCCCCGCGCCCCCGCCGCTCGGCCGCCAGCAGCCGGGCCATTATAAATATATATTATATATAATGCAAAGAAAGGTAAATGGTTTTACTGCGATTTTTATCGAGAAGTAAATATTTCAATTTTTTTATTTATTTAAGCTGTTCATTCTGGCAATGATTTGGCAACTGTGCCGGGTGGTCCTCGGAGCTCTATTTTTACTGTCTGATATTTAAACTGAAACATGTTTCTAAGCAATATGAGGCCACCTTCGGTCGCAAGCTGGGGTGCCGGGTCTGGGGTCCCCTCGCTGACTCCCCCACACCCACAGGAAACACTGCTGACCTTTGCAAAGAGGCTGCCGAGCTTTCGGAGCTTTTGTGCACTTTTTACATAAGAAAAAGGGGAAAAAAAGGAAAAAAAACTTCTTTGCCACAAACTGAGCCGCAGAACCTTCCTTTCCTCCCTCTCACCCCCTGTCCTCTCAGCCTCTCCCTCTCCTATGCACCTCCAAACCAAAGCCATAGGTTTGGGGGTGGCCCCGGGAGCTGGTGTGCCCTGAGGGGGTACTGCCAGCTCTCCACCAGCTCCAGGACCAAATCTTGGTGGCACAGAGGGCATCCTTCCCACCTACCACCCCAGAGCTGTTCCTGTTCCCTGGCAGGTATGGATGGGTGTTCGGCCCAATGGGGCAGGGTTTCAGAGGGGCTGGGAGTAGGACAGTTGGGGGCTTGGAAAGGGGGCTCTTGAATGTGAACTGAGGTGGGTCCCTGGGGCGGGGCGGGGGCAGGGTCCAGTTCCTCAGAAAGGCTATTCCCAGGAGATGCTTCCCGCCCTCTCCTTTGCAGTGTCCCAGAGCCGCCTGCTGGGCGGGAGGCACCCCCCTCAACCCAGGAAGGGCCTTGGCATCTGGGGGTGGCAGGCAGGAGAGCCCTGCTGGCTAGTGCTGGCTCCACTGGTCAGAGGGGAGCTGCCGGCCCAGGTGTTGGAGGGGTGGGTTTAGGGCTTGTCCTGGGCTCTCATGCCCACCCAGCCCAGCCCAAGCCCCACTCGGGACCTGGAATTCAGGCATCTGCACATTGAGGGGCCTCTGTGAGCAGGTGCTGCCTTGCTCCGGGAGGTCCTTCCTGTGGTCCTCCCAGGGTCTCAGGGTCCTGCACTTTGGGAGAGCCATCTCAAAGCAGATAAAGACCCCTGTCTCCCCCACCATGGGAGCCTCTTAGGAGAGGAAACCTTCTCCACCCCTTTCCCAGGGCCCTCCCAGCACTGTCAGGGTGACATGCCAGCCCCCACCCCAGGTGGGCCCAGGTAGGCCCAGGTGGGCCAGCCTTGGGGTGAGGGCAGGAGAAGAGCCCAGCTGCCCCTGCCCCACACCTGCCTGGGTCATTGGGACTCAAGGCTTTGAGGGCAGATGTCCCTTGGCCTTCGGATGTCCCGAGACTAGGAGTGGGCCCAGTCACCTTTCAGAGATGCCGGGTAGGAGGGGCCGCCCCCGGCTGTTTCTTCTATTTGTTCTTTTGACCCCAGCCCTCTGTCCCTGTCATCCCTCTTTTAAGCAAGAGTCCCGTTCCTGTTCCCTCTGTCCCAACCACCCCTGTTCCTAAGAAAATAAGCTATCATTGTTGTATTTGCAATCTATGGATTAGAGGTTTAAGTATTTATTATTGGTTAATTATTATTATTAATTATGTAAATTTGCCTCCTGTCTGTTGCGTTGGGTTTCTGAGGTGACCTGGGTGTGGAGGATGCACTGGCTCCCCCCTCCTCACCCCCACCCCTGTGCTGTCTGGGAGACAGTTTTGGGGCCACTGGTTGGGTCCCAAAACCCCGGATGCAGGTTCCACAGTCCCACGGCGCCCCCTGCCCTTTCTCCAGGGCTGCCAGCATCACTGTGGCTCCTGTCCTGGGGCATGTGGGGCCTGTGGAGCTCAGTCTCTGCTCTCACTGGTGAGGCACTGGTCACCCCAAAGGGGGCAGCTGAGATGGGGGAGAAGGTCCTGCCATGGCTGCTGCCTCCTGTGTGGGGCAGCCAGGCAAGGACCTCTCCCAGGTTGCTTCCCCACCCTTCCAAGTGTGGAGGGCTGAGCTGCTGAGTCCGCCGGCTCTTCCCACCCCTGCCTGGCCACTGCCCGGCTTTGCGGTCACCCTGGCCCCTTCCGATTGTCTGCTGAAAGGTCCAGCAGAGGAGAGGCAGGCAGGCCTCCCAGCCAAGCACCCCCATCTCTGTAGACCCGCCTGCCAGCACCCAGCCCGCTCCCCCTCTGCCTCGGAACCCCTCCCCCAGGGGCCACACTTCCAGGTCCTAGGCCTGTCCCCTCCTTTTGTCTTTGGAAACAACGTGTTGTAATAAATCCTGAGATGGACGTTTTCCCCGGGCCTCTGGCTGCCTGTTTCTTCAGACTGTTGTGGGGTGGGGCCCGTATGGAGGCTCCCTGAGGCCGGAAGGCTGGTGTGCTGGGCCTGGAACCTTGGAACAGACTGATCGGGCCAGGAGGGTAAGCAGTGTGGGGTGTCAGGGCCCTGCAGTGGGCTGGGTCTGAGAACTGTCCCAGCGGGACCAGGCATTGCCGGGGTGGGGGAGGCAGGTTCTCAGCTGCACCCCCAGGATGTGAAGCCCCCTTTTCCGTGGTTGCATGCTAGTAAGTGCAGATAACTTAAAACTATATAAAACACTCAGTTTTGCCCACCACCTCCTCGTCCCCCCACAGTCCCGCTGTGAACATGCCTCTCTGCGGACCTCCGTGTGTACACGTGTGTGCATGAGCGTGTGTACGTACCGCACGATGGCTTTTCCAGCAATGAGCTTTTCAAACGTCATTCACTGAATGTGTGCATGTGGCACAAGGGTCGGAAACACACCAGGTATCTGTGGGAGGTGCCAACACGGACTCTCCCAGCCACCGGGCTCCGCTCCCTGAGGCAGCCCTGGCCCGGCCTGCAGACCTGGCTGTGCGTCTCACCATGGAGTAGTGGCGTGGGGGCAGCACCGTGGTCACAGCCATGCAGTGCAGAGCATCCTCGTGCCATTCCCATAGGACGGGTTTTTAAACATGGCTTTTATGGGTCATTTCAACGTCTGCTTGGTTGTTAGGACAACAGCTCCTACGCACCAAGCGCTCGCTGTGGGACAGCACAACTCCGGGTACTTTCCTGGGGTTTCCAGGCGGGCTCCCCACAGAGCTGTGTCCTCAGCCCCATGCCCCACAGTGCTCCGGCTCATGCGGCTTCCTTGAGTGGTGGCCCACCTCTCCCAGGGGACCGTTCCAAACCATGACTCCAGCCAGCCCATGTGCGTGCGTGTGCGTGTGTGCAAGCTGTGCTTCAGGAGACGGGGGGGGGGGAAGGGGGCCTGGCCAGCCCCTCCTGGGGGCTGCGGAGGAGGTAGGGTCCTTGAATCCTGCATCCTTCAGAGTCCTCACAGAGGCTGAAGGCTAGAAGCACGGTCTGACTCCAGCGAAGCTATTTTTAGCTCAAGAACAGCTATTTATAACTCTGGCAGCCCCTAGGAGTCAATAAAACTGTGGACTGGAAAAAGCTGAAGGCTGTCTCAAGCTGCAGCGGCCGCCCCGGCCCCCGCTAATGTCCGTGAGCACCTGCAGCTGCAGCAGGGCACGGGGCCTTTCCTGGGATGCCAGCTGGGCACGTGAGGTCCCGGGCCCTAGGGGCAAGGTAGGACTCTGAGTGAGGGGATTCCCCTCGCCCCTCAGCCGGGCCCCTCGAGGTCAACTTGAGCAGGAGCCGCACTGGTGGGCAGCGAAGCAGGAGGGGAGCACTAGGGGGCTGGCCTAGCTGCCACACTGCCAGACACCCTTGCCCCACGGGGTCCCCCAAAGGCCAGACGCCTGCTCGCGCCTCTGTGTCTTCTTCCCCCCAGGCCAAGAGCTTCAGGCGCTTGATGGGCCACGGATGGCGGGTAGACGGGGGTGGCTAGGTAATGCAGAGGTGGGTGAGTGGGCAGGTGGATGGATGGAGCATGAGTGGGAGGGCACTAAGGTCACACTGCATCCGTGTGCTTCTGTTAGTCTGCGTCACATTAACGCTGTGTCCCAACCTCCATGCTCCCGCTGGACTGCAGACAGGCGCCCAGTGAACATCCAGTGAACACTCCACAAACTAACAGTCCTGGATTTGGTGCCACGGTGGAGACTCAGCTCAACCCTCTCCGGGCCCAGGGAGAGAAGAGGGCATGTCCAGAGCTCCTCAGGGGTGAAGCTGGGGTCCTCACGTCCCAGGCACCCTTCCTCTGCCCCACCGGGCAGCCCTTGGGGGAGTCCTGGAGGGGCTGGTCCCAGCGGCCCCTCAGGCCTCCTCCAGCTCAGACTGTGCTCCGTGGGTGGATTTATCAGGGTGCTTGTGAGGCTCTGAGCTGCAGGGCCTCAGGGGAAGGAAAGGGAGAAGAGGGCCAGTTCCCAGGAGGGCCTCCAGGAGGAGGGAGCGTTTGTGCTTCTGAAGGCCAGGCTGTGTTTGTAGGGCCAGGGCATGTATGGGGGGCGCTGCAAAAGTAGTGGTGTGGGAGCAGGGGCAGAGGGAGGAGTGCAGAGCTGGGGGCCAGGCAGCCACTGACGGCCTCCAGCCAGGGCGAGGCCCAATGGGGCCTGGGAGCAGCTCTGAATGGCTGTGGGGGATGTTGGCTTTCCTGCTGAAAAGTGGGGGGAGGGGACTTTGCCACTAAAGAGAAGCCATGGAGTCCCTGAGGGTGGACGTGGGCGTGGGTGTCCCACTTCTCCAGGAAGGGGGCAGGGCCCTGGGTTGACAGGTGAGTGTGTGGGGGCCGGGGGCTCTGTGTAGCCAGTGTGAACCATAGGGGAAACACAGTCATCCCTCCTGCTCCGCGTGAGCTCAGGGCTGCCAACCCTGCAGAGCGATCTCTTCCTCCCTGGCAGGGGGTGATCAGGGTCTAGACCACAGTCCCAGGGCCCCCTCCTGGCCCCGGGGTTGGGGGGTTCTCCAGATGTAGGGCCATTTAGGGAAGGAGAGGCCAGGCCCTGAGGATGTGGTGCTGGCTTTATGGAGGGCATGGTCCCCTGAGGACGGGGCCCAGAGCCCAGAGTGGTGTCCCGGTGGGGCTGGGGGCACATGCGTGTGTCACAAAGCAGAGTGTTGCCAGGCAGGGCAGGCCTTTGCCAAATGCTAGGCAGGCGTCCAGGTGAGCCCGCTGGGGCCTTTCCAAACTGAGCAAGGACTTGTGTTGCTTCAGAACCTTCCAGTGTCTCCCTCCTGGGGAGCTTCCGGGAGGGGCAAGGGCGGGGGAGGTCTCAGAGAGGGTGGGTGTCTGGGAGCTGGAACTGAGTGAGGCTTCAGTGAGGGACAGGTTAGGAGGAGGGGAGCTTGGTGCAGTGGGAAGGGCCCAGCCAAGCTCTTGAAGGCTGGAGGAGGCTGAGGGGTGAGGCCCTGCGAGGCCCTGGGGGCGTCTCTCCCTGTCTTTGCAAACACCAACCATGAGACTAGAGCAGCCGAGTTGGTCCTCAGGCAGCCCAGCAGGAGGATGTTCTGGGAACAGAGGGGAAGGTGCCCCATACCCCTTCCCCAGTCCCTGGCACCAGTCCTGAGTCCCCTCCGCCCCTTCACATGCTCCCTGGCAGGGTGCGTCCCACACCTGGGGCATCTGACCGACCCAGCAGGGCAGGTGACTGAGAAGGGGGGTGTGGGGGGACACTGACGCAATCCCGAGGACACCACTATAAATAGCCAGGGAGAGCTTGAAATAGATCGGGGGCAGGGTGGAGAGGCGCGTGGGGGGTGGCGGGAGTCCTGGAGCCCGGCTGGGAAGCAGCTGTGTCTGAGCACCTGCCTCTGGAGGAGGAAAACAGCCCAGTCCAGCCTCCCACCCCCGCCTCAGCCCCGTAGGGTGTTTGCACCCGAAACGTCTAGGTAGGCAGAGGCAAGTCAAGCACTCTGCCGGGCTTGGCCAGGGCAGTGACTCAGAGTGGGCCTCTCAGCTGCTCAGCTGCGAGGGCTGGGGAGGAATGGGGACCTGCTCTGTCCACAGCTCCCCTTCCTTGGCCACGGATCACCTGCAGGGCACGGCCTCTCCTCTTGTTGCCCCCAGGACCAGCAGAAAGAAGATTCGGTGCCTCTCCACCCCCTTCCCCCTCCCAGTCAAGCCCCTGGCCCAGGAGACCCCTCCAACCACTCGAATATACCCCACGGGGCCGGGGACAGTGGACACTGGGCCTGCCCGCGCTTGGCAGGAAGGAGGCTCTGCTCCATGGGCCTCCACCACATCATCTGGCCAGAACTGCCCCTGGTCAGACAGTTTGCCCACCTGTCCAAGGATACACTGCAGCAAAGGGGAGGCCAGCCCCAAGCCCAGATACTCCTGGTGCAGAGCAGTGCCCTCTCCCACCTGGGCCCCGGCCAGGCACCCACAAGCTGGGGGCCCAGAAGTGGAACAGGGAACCCCAGGACCTGGTCCCCCTTCAAGTCCCAGTTCCTGCTGGGACCTCCCCCTCTTGGAAAGTTTCCCACCTAGGCGCCCCTCTCTGCTCCTCATTTCCCTGGTGGGCAGCCCTGGGGCACGAGGCGGGCCTCAGGGCTGATAAGAACAAGTGGGCTGCCTGGATGCAGGGGTTCAGGCCCTGCGAGTCACCTGGGACAGGAAACGAGCAGGGGCAGGATTCAGGGCGGAGGGTAGGGGCTGAGAGGTTTGGGGCGCCCACTCTCCCGGCAGGTGGCTGCCCCACCCCTCCTTTGGCCAGCGCGGGCGGTGGTGTCAGCCCAGGAGCAGGGGTGCTACAGGGAGCACCTGGTGGCTGGTGCAGACGAGCAGTGTATGGATCCCCCCAGGTACCTCGTCACATTCCCGCCCCAGGGGTACCCCTCCAGGGAGCCCAGGGCCTGCCCAACCTGCAGGCAGCCCGGGGCTCCAGGGCCAGGGGGCTGGGCGGGATGGGTGCGACGACCTCACGCCCCACTGGCAGCGGCGCCCGGACGCCCGCCCGCTTCTCGTCCTCAAAGCGTGGCTGCCCCCTCGGCCCTCGCAGGCGCCGGGTCCCCGAGCGCAGCGCGAGCGGAGGGCGGGCGCGGGGAGCACTTGTTCCGCGCGGCCCGGGGTGCTGGGCCCAGGTGGGCAAACAGCTGCCGGGCCGGAGTGTGCGCGCGTCTCACGCCCGGGCTTGGACCCGGCTCGCCGCGCTCCGCACCCGCACCCCGCGGCCCCCGCACCCAGGCCCAGCACCCCGGGGGCGCCCTCTGCCGCCCGCCGGAAGGAGGACGGCCCCGCGGCCCGCAGCCGCCTTTGCGCCGGCGCTTCCTTCTCCTCAAGCGTGCGCACCACCCGCACCTGCCCAGCGCCTCCCTCCGAGGAGGGCGGCCGCGCCACGGCTTCTGGGCGCCTGTGTGCCCAGCCGCGGCTCCGCCGGGCCCTGCAGACTGTAGGGTGCCCCGTGTCACTCGCCAGCCTCCTCCCTGCCGACCGCTCTCGCCCCACCCCTCCGTGCCCAGGCGCTCACCTGGCTCTGCTGGAGAGCCCCGTCCCGGAGTTCTGTGCGAGTTTTCGGGCGCTGCTGTAACAAGGCCCCCGACACTGGCTGGCTTCAACAACGGAAATTTCCTCAAAATTCTGGAGGCCTCGGACCTCTGACAGGCTCAGTGTTAGTGGAAGGACACCCGCCGTTGGCAAGCCCCAGGCCACTCTCACAGCTCTTCTGGGCCACCAGCCCTGGCACTGAGGCTCTGCAGCTGCAGGACGGACCAGGCACCGGGTGGGGGAGCCCCATGTCACAGCCCTCCAGCCGGGCTCCCCCCAGCCCCTGGTCTGCAAAGCTAGGCTTTGGGGGAACAGGATCCAGGAACCTGTATCCTGGCGTTTCTCCAGGGAGTCTGCTGTGCATATTGGTGGGGAGATCCAGTGGTCCCCACCCATGGGACGGAGGGGACAAGGAATGAGCCCACGCTGCCCAGAGATGGAGCCAAGAGAAGAGCCGGGTCTCCGGGCACCCTCTGGGCCCTGCGCCATCCATCGGCACCTGCCAGGGGCCATGGCCTAGGGACCCTCAGCCTGCCCTGCCCAGCCAGCGGGGAGGGAGCCTTGGGAATACAGTGGCCTGACCCCTGACCTCAGGCTTCCCTGCAATCCTGTTCCACTGGCTGGCTGGAGTCCAAAGCCACGACATTCAGCTGGCAGGCCACCAGGTAAGGCAGAGGCTGGTTGGGGGGGGTTCCCCACGAGAGCCCATGGAGGGCTAGGTGACAGAGAGTGAGGCCTCAGGGTTCCCACCACCTTCCACCACCCTGCTCACCCTCCTCTCACCTCTTTAGACTCTACCCAGCTGGAGGGGCCCTGCTGAGGTCTTCGATGGGGAGGCCCAGCCAGCCCAGCAATGCTGGCTAGGAGCGGCAGCATCCACACAGGCTGGGGCCCTGCTTGTCCTCCCCCAGGCTGCCCTCTGCCCATCTGCAATGTCCCCTTCCTCCCACGGTGCAGGTGGCCCCCAGGACAGCCTCTCCTACACCGTGATCTGGCACCCAGGGGGATGGTGGGCTCCAGAGGGCAGAGCATCCTCAGTGCCCTCCCGATCCTCGGGAAAGGGGGTGGGAGTGGCCTGGTGCCACCTCCTGCATCCAGCCCAGCCCTGGGTCTGCAGTTCTCACTGGGCGCCTGGGCAAGCCCCTAACCCTGGGCGTCAGTTTCTCATCTGTAATGGGGAGTGGGGGTGGGGGATGTCAGCGACTTACTCTCCCGCTCCTGGTTTTTGTGGATTTGTCCCACTGACGTGAGCTACAGCCCCCAGCGCACCATGAGACCACTGTTCCTGCGACGGTGTGTGCAGGAGATGCCCCGGCTCAGAGGAGGGCGTCGGGAGAGGCCTGGGGTTCTGAGCAGTGCTCCAGGAGGAACTCCTTTCAGAAAGAATGAGCAGGCCAGGCATAGTGGCTGACGCGTGTAATCCTAGCACCCTGGGAGGCCGAGGCAGGTGGATTGCTCAAGGTCAGGAGTTCAAAACCAGCCTGGGCAAGAGCAAGACCCCATCTCTACCAAAAATAGAAAGAAATTAATTGGCCAACAAAAAATATATAGAAAAAATTAGCCGGGCATGGTGGCGCATGCCTGTAGTCCCAGCTACTCGGGAGGCTGAGGCAGAAGGATTGCTTGAGCCCGGGAGTTTGAGGTTGCTGTGAGCTAGGCTGATGCCACAGCACTCTAGCCCGGGCAACAGAGTGACACTCTGTCTTAAAACAAAACAAAAACATAAAGGATGAGCAGCACTGCAAAGCCTGGAACTTGGGAGCCTGCGGCTCCTGGCCACACGAGCCACTTGCTGGCCAGGCCTCACCCAGGTGCGTGGGAGGAGCACAGGTCTGGGGGCCAGCTCCAAAGGAGCCTGGATTGTGTGCTGAGGGCCATGCCTTAGAAAGTGTGGTTTGCTGGGGGCTGGCACCACAGATGGGGAGGGGAGGTGGCTTCCCCCTAGTAGGGGTTCCGGGAAGGGTGGCCAGTGGGTTAATGACATCTCTGCTCTGAAGTGTGGCCTGCAGGTGCGCAGGCTGCCTCCTCTCCTCTCTGCAGGAGGGCGGGGAAGAGGAGGTTGAGGTCCAGAGAGCACTGGGGTTAGCAAAGCTTCTGCAAGTGGCCTCTGGAGATGCGTATGAGGAGGACACCACCCAGACACGCACGGCCGGGAGGGCAGTGGGCTCTACCTTAGGTTGACACCGTGTCGATTTAACGCCGAGTCACGGTAGCTGGACGACACGTAGCAAACCCAGAGCTGAAACTCTCTGGGGGTTTAGGGAGTCCCACCTGAACCCAGTGAACACAGCACATGGGACCCAGGACCTGCCTCTGCTGGGCGGGATCTTGTGCTCCAGTCCCGAGCTGGCTGCCCGTGAACACGACCTCACTCGGAAATGGGGTCTTTGCAGGTGTCACTGAGTCACGATGAGGTTGGACTGCGTCAGGGTGGGCTCTGATCTGTCGACCATGTCCTCATAAGAGGAAGGAAGTCTGGGCACAGGGAGGTGCAGGGGAGAAGGCCATGAGAACACAGAGGAGGAGACGGAGTGATGGACGTCCAAGCCGAGAAACGCCGAGGAAGGCAGGAGCCGGGAAGCAGCACCGAGTGACCCTCCCTGAGGCCTGCCCACACCTGGCCTCGGTAGCAAAATCTCAATTCGATCTTTTCTACAGGTTCGGCCCACAAACCTAAGTCTGAACTGAGAGCCATGACCCAGGGGTGGGAGTGGGGCAGGCAGAGCATCTGCACTGGAGCAGGCAGTGAGCCTCCCGGTCAGAGAGGCAAGCAAGCATCATAGTGTGCCAGTGCCCCCCCGGGACAGCAGCCCCTACTGAAGTGAACAGGTGGCTTTCCGGGAGCAGGGGCTCTGGCCGCCACCATGCTGGCTCTCAGTGGACCTTGGCTGGTGGGAGCTCTGACGGGGCTGCGCAGTCACCTGCGGGTTCTTGGGGAGGAAGGGGCTGGGAAGGCCCATGTGGATGGGCAGCTGACAGCCCAGGAGTGGGAAGCAGGAGCCCACCAGACACCGCCCAGCAGGGCACCCTGGGCCAGGCTACGTAGTGCCCCATATGACAACATGCTGAGGGCACCCACCCGAAGGTGGCGCACATGTGCCTGCACCAGTCCCCCACCCCATTAAGCCGATGCTACCTCCACAAAGGGGGCAGACAGTGAAGCCTGGACGTCTCTAGAGACAACTCAGCCCCTCTGCTGCTGGACAGGAAGGACCCGTCCCCAGCCTGCTCCCAGGGTGCCCAGCTCAGCTGTCTTGAGAAGACAGTCCCCTCTGGGAGGCAGGCCGTGTTGGAAAGATGCTGGGCCTGGGAGCAGGTGGTTCTCAGGTCCCCACCTGCTCGCCGCGTGACCCTGGATGAGCCCCTGGCCCTGTGGCAGCCTGAGTCTCCTCGTCCCACAATCACGGTCTGGGGGCGAGTGAAGGAGCAGGTGCGGGCGGCAGTGCTGTGCGGTCTGCAGGAGGGCGCGGGGTGCTGGTGAAGGCTTGGGAGAGCTGCCACCCTGGGCGGGGAGGCTGAGGAGGAGGCGGCCGCCACCCACTGCAGCTCCCTGGAGATTGGCTTCCCGCAATGCCTCCCCAAACCAGACCTTTAGGCCACAAGGAGATAAACCAACGGGGGTAACCTCGGGCGGTAGCGGGAATGGAGGGGCTGCCCTGGCAGGCGCTAGCAGCTGTTCCCCCTTAGCCTCACTTGGGACCGTCCCAAGCATAAGGCCCGGCTCGCGAGGTGAGAGGGAGCCATTGTTCTCCAGCCTCCGCAGTGGAGGCGGGTGTATGTCACGAGGCCCACCACGTGCCAAGATCTCGGGGGGCAGCCCAGGACAAGATGGGGTGCTGAGCAACGACGGGCCGTGTTCCGGCTGGCTGTCGGGGGAGGGAAGCGGGGGGCCCGAGGAGAGGACAGACGGGGTCAGGGAATGGGAAGGACCTGTAGGCAGGGCCTGTGTCCAGGAGCCAGCTCTCCCCGAAACCTGGCCGTCTGGCTGTGCTTGTCCCATGATGGAGGGCAACTGCCTGGGGTGGGGGGATCTCCACACAGGTCCTGCCTTCAAGGGTCCCCAGTCAAGAGTGAAGCCTAACTGGGAAAACCAAGGCCCTCATTTTCCCGCCGGCACAGCAGCCCGCAGGGCCCCCGAGCTGGACGGAGGAAGGCATCATCACAAGGTGCCACTGACTGAGTGGCTCCAAACGGCAGAGATGTGTCGTCTCCCAGTCCTGGAGGCCAGAAGTTCAAAATCTTCAGCGTCACTAGGGCTGGTTCCTTCTGAGGGCTGTGAGGGAAGGACCTTTCCGGGCCTCTCTCCTTGTCTCGTGCTGCAGGTGGCTGTCCTCCCTGTACACACGTGTCGGAATCTCCCCCTTTAACGGGTCACCAGCCGTACTGCACCAGGGCCCCCCCACTCCATGACCTCACCTTAACGAAGGACATCTGTGAGACTGTGTCCCAAATATGGTCACCTTCTGAGGTGCTGGGGGTCAGGGCTCCAACACCCCTGTTTGGGGCGCGATTCAGCCCGCAGCACCCGGCACCCTGTTCCTCTGGCCGGCTTTATTTTCCTCCCGAGCACTCACCACTTTCCCACGTGCTACATGTCTCATCAGTTTTTTGTTGACTGTCCACGGCTGCCGTTCCCCGCAAGGGCAGTTGTTGTCTGTTTCGTCTACTGCTGCTTTCCAAGTACCCTGCCAGCACCTTGTATACAGCTGGCACTCGGTACTTATTGCCACACGAATGAATGAACGGGGAGAAGAGAGGGCTAAGTGGAAACTCCCTGGTTCCACCTCCCTGCTAAAGTGGCAAACCAAGGCAAAGCTGCACCCCAGGGATGCCCAGAGATCGGCGTCACCCTCCCAGACCCAACAGATGCCGGGAAGGAGGCCCCTCTGTGATTCCCATGTCTCTCCCGTGTCTCGTCTGTGCAGGAGCCAGAGGAGGGTCGGTGATCAACAGTGGGTTATTGCAAATTGAAAGACGTCATGATTCCAGCTGCAGCTGTTCTTCCAGATGTACCGTCCTTACTGGGGCAAATCAACAGCTGTTATTCAGCTTTTGAGCAGGTAACTGCCCTCCCCAGTCCCGATGAGCAGAGAGCACCAGAGCAGTCTGCGTTCATCTGCAGAGAGCAGCACTGTTCCTCCAACACCTTGCCCCAGGGGCGTGTCGGCTCTAGTGCTCTGCCACAATTCAGTCCACACGGACTTGTCTTGGCGTGTCTCAGGGTATCAGATCATTGAATCATATGGATGATGTCATGTTGATGGGCCCTGGAGCCAGGATCTAGATACTCTGGATGCTAAATAATACATGTGCTTGCCAAAGGGATATATCCCATGGAAAACTAGGAACTTACCACCTAGGTGACATTGTCGGGATCCAGTGGCCTGGGACTATCAAGATGTTCCCTTCAAAGCAAAGGATTAGTTGTTACACTTTGAGCACCTTACCACCAGGAAAAAGACAGACACACATTTTGATGAATGTATCAATTAGACAAATGCTACAGGTGCTTCAAGTGGAGACACTGGAAAGAACAGTAATTTAATCCAGAGTTTTTTCAATTAAAATAAGTACAGAGGTAAGAAGTTCGGCACTGCTGTGGAGGTTCCAGAGTTTCAGCAGGAACCCGAGTTCTTTCTGTCTTTCTGCTGTGCCGTCACTACCTGACTCGTGCTCCCAGATGGCTGCAAGGGCTCCAGCCATCGCTTTCCCATCCTGGTCAGGAGGCAAGAGACTGGATGAGGGTTGGGATGGGGAGGAAGGACAAGAGAGATATCCTGGAAGCCACCTAACAACTTCCATTAATGTCTTGTTGGCTGCCCTGCCTGCATGGGAAGCTGAGTAAGAGTTTTTCATGTGGTCATTTGGCTCGGCATTCCATTAACAAGGAAGAGGAGGAGGATGGAGGAGGACGTGGAGAAAAGAAGGCGGGAGAAGAAGGACGTGGATATAGACATGGGCAGGTGACTCATCCTTTCTGACCAGCACTCACTGTCAGTGCTGCTCTTAACTATTTAGCAAGAGACCCGGGTAGACACACTCTGAATGTGCCCTAGACTGAGACAAAGGTATAGCCGAGGCTGCGGTACCAGCAGCTCTATGGCTCATCACTGCGACCCAACGGATGCAGCGGTGCTCGCTGTGAAGCTGTAGGGATTTGTGGCAAGCTCTCCTGGGAGGGTGAGATTGGAGGGCCCCAGAATGTCGGAGCACAGCCACCTCCTCTTAAGAAACAAACTGTGGTTCTTCGAGATGCAAGTTAAAGCTTGCCACTGGGCTCCAGCGCGGACTACACATAAGACCATGGGATGTCACACGATGTGTGATCCAAACTGCCCTTTCTGGTTTGGGCAAAATAAAGCCGTCAAACGAGATGTGCCCAGCATTGCACCATCATCACGGAAGAGCAGGGAGGCGTGAGCATGGGTAAGGTAGCTGAGCAGGTGACTGTGCTTCCCACGTGACTGGTCATACTTCACTGCTCCCCTCCCTCCAGCCTACACCAGGGACTGCAAGAGAGAGTCCTAGGACAGGTTTGGTAATATTATTATTCCCGTTACATGAAAAAGGAGACTGAGGCGTGGAGACGTGGAACTTCTCCAAGTGGACGAGCTAGTCACTGGAGAGACTGCTGGCACATGGGGCTCCCGCCAGCAGTGCCAGGAACATAGGGGGACCTAGAGGGTTCCCTGCACTGCCTCCTAGGACGCCCATGTCCAGGGGAACAGATCATGGAAGATTAAGGTGGCCCAAAGAAGGCAGGGTCACCAAGGGCTCATCCTCCTCACGCACGACGGGTTGGGTCACTCTGTGAGTTGGTGGGTGGCTACAAGCAGTGACCAAGGGGCTGGGAGAAGGAAAGTCATGGACCACGGCCACACGCAGCTGTGTAAGTGAAGACCCCCACTTGTATCTGCGTTTTCTGCCTTCCAGAGATGTCACATGTTAGATGAGCTCCTCTCCTGTTCTTCGTCTGTCCTCGCTGTCTTATCTCAGGGGGTTGCATGGTGACCCCACGAGCCTCCTGACCATGCAGGTGATTAAGGAGGAGCAGGAATCTCCCAGCGTCCTCCTGGCAGTTGCTCATGAGAGTGAGGGCTGGGCCCCCCCCCGGGAGCATAGTTTCAGGTGTTAAGGGTCAGCTGCATCCTCATGGGCAGACTACTGTGGGGGAGGGGAGTGGTGTTAGTGTAAACAGCAGGGCAGGGAGGACTGTGGGCAGTTCTGTTCTCCATCTCGAGTATCTGAGCTTCCTGGGAACCCTCCTCAGGAGGCCAGTCTGCCTCGCAGCCTAGAAGCTGCCAGCTGGGTGCAGGCAAATGCCCTCGGCTTCCCTGGTCAGCAGCCGTTTCCCCAGGGAGCATTTCAGGGGTAGGGGCTTCCAGTGCCAGTGGTAGCAGCACCGGCCCTTCACTACCCCAGCTCTGCAGCTCGCGCATCGAGTGGGAAGAAGCTCAGTTGCGACCAGCAGAAATTCCAACAGGGGTCCACACGACTCACACATCAAGAACTCTGGAGAAAGCAGCCCATGGCTGAGTAGCAGCTCTTTGAAGACATCCCTGTCGTCTCAAGCTCTTTTGTCTTCTTGGTCTTTGTTTTCAGCCAGTGCCTCCCACGAAGGGGTCCCAAGACGGCTCCTGGGCCTCCTGGACTCACCCCACGTGGAAGCAGCTCCCTTCGTAGGAAGGGAAGCCCCAACAGCTGACTTGTTTTTACCTCGTTGACCACAACGCAGCCTCCTGAGGCTGCTGGTCTCGATGGCGGGGAGAAGGCACGAAAGAGGGGCTTGGGCTCAGGAGGAGGCCACTGTGATTGGGGGCGTTCCCAAATGCAAGGTCTCACCAGTCCTCCATTTTTCCTGGAAATGCTCTGAGCTACCCAGTATCTGTTAATTAATTTGTTTTCACCTCAAACTTTTCTGTTGATGGCAACTGGGAGTCCTACTTGAGCCTTCCTGAGCTGGAGAGGCCAGGTGGCAGGAGGGGATCTGGGGTGACAGGAGCATTGGAGAGGCTCCTCTGAGAGTGGAGAAAGGCTGCTTCCCCCTGGCTGAGGATGGGACAGCAGACCAGGCTGACCCTGGAATGGGTGAGGTCAGCTGGCCTGAAGCTGTCACCCGATGCCCAGTGACTGTGTCCCCCACCGCAGAATGTCCCTGTGGGTGAGGCTTCCTCTGCTCTGGTTCCTGCTCCCCCAAGCATCTTCCCAGGGAGAACAGGGAATCCAGCCCTTTGGCAAGCTGTCACTGCGCACCTGCTGCCGGCCAGGCCCTGGGACAGAGAAGGGCAGATGCACCCGGGGGCACATGGGGAGGCCCAGGTGCTCCAGAGCAGAGTCCAGGATGGGGGGACAGCCAGAGTGAGGGAGACAGCCTGTGGAGAAAGGGGACAGTGCAGGGCTCATGGGGAGAGGCCTGGGTGCGGGGAGCACGGTCCGGAGCGCAGGGGGTGGGGTGCGGGGCAGAGAGTCCGGAGCGTTGGGGGGACCGTCCGGAGTCGGGGAAGAGAGTCGGGGTGGGAGGGAGGGAGAGCTGGGGTGCGGGAGGAGAGACTCGAGGTGCGGGGGGACAGTCCGGAGAGGGGGAAGAGAGTCGGGGTGGGAGGGAGGGAGAGCTGGGGTGCAGGGAGGAGAGAGTCGGGTGCGGGCGGGAGGGAGTCCGCGGTGCGGCGGGACAGTCCCGAAAGCAGCATCGGCAGGTCAGCGCGCGAGGCGGGCGGGGCCTCAGGGGCCGCCGGGACTACGCGTCCCAGCAGGCCGCGCGCGGCACGTCACTACCGGCGGCGCGGGCGGCGCGAGTATGGGAGTGAGCGAGCGAGTGTTTACTTCCGGCCGCCGGGCTGAGGCGGAGCGAGGCGGGCGGCGGGCGCGGTGGCCCCGCGCAGCCATGGACTGGCTCATGGGGTGAGTCGGCGGACGCGGGGCGCGGGGCGCAGGGCAGGGGCGTCGGGCGCGGGCTGCGGCCGGGGACCCGCTCGGGCGGGCGGCGGGCCGGGCCGGGCCGGGGCGGCGCGTCTCGGGGACGGTCCGGCTCCGTCCCCGTCCGGGGTCAGGCCCCGCGACCCCGCGCCGGCCGGGCGTCGGGTCCGGCCGGTGGGGGCTGCGCTGCCTGCTCCAGTGGCTGCGGGGCGCTTGCTTCTGGAGTGATAACTGGAACGCCGGCGGAAAACAGTCTCTTTAAAAAAAAACGCCAGAAGTGAAGGACCCCAACTTCTCCGAGACACGCGTCGGATGGCGGCGGCGGCGGCGGGGAGCGGGGAGCGGGGCCGGCGCTCGGGCGCGGGGGGGGCAGGGTCCCGCGAGGCGAGGGCTCGCCGCGCTGGGCGTCTGCCGCGCGGCCGGGCCGAGGGTGGAGTAGGAAGGAAGCTGGGAGGCTGCTCGCGCTTGGGAGTAGCGGCCGGGCTTCCCCTCCCGTTTGCTTTTGTGTTTAGCTTGCTGGGACTTCGAGAAACAAGGTAAAACAGGTAAAACGTCGTCACGTTGCCTGCAGAAAGTTATACCGGCTAAAGTGATTCAAATTTTTTTTTTTCCTTTTGAGAAACCGGAGGGCACTTTTACCCGACAGCGTGGCCCTTAGGCATCTGTGCTTATGTCTGCAGCTGTACCTAGAGCTCTCCTCCGGAGTCAGGTCACTCATTCCAGCGGCCTGGGGCGAGAGTGGGGAGCTGTCGCTGTTGGTTTTGGGGTGGTGGAAGGGCTTGTCTAGACACTGAAGTCCAGCAAGGGAGGTGAAAGGCTTGGTGGACATTTTAATTCTGTTTCTCAGGCCCTTGGGGGTTGGAGGGCAGGGCCATGGTTGGTGCTGTGAGGATATAACCAAGGAGGTGGATCATGACCATCCTTGCCTTCGGATTGCATGGAGTCTAGTGAAGGGGAGGCCAGGGAAGACACACAGCATGGGGGACAAATGAAAAGACTAAAGTAGTGCTGAGTGTGGCAGCCATAGTGCTGGAGCCAGGACAGCGTGTGGGGTGCAGGGGACCAGCCACACGAGGGAGGGCTTACCTGGCTTCCTGACGAGCCAGCACTGCCACCCCAGCCCTGTGCTTCTTAGCTGTGTGCCTTTGGGTGGCCACTTCACCTCTTTTAAAAAATCCCCTGTAAGATGGAAATTGTGCTACTAGCAGTGCAGGGCTGTGGAAGGATAAACTGAAGTGAAGTCTTAGCATGGTGCTTGGCAGGTGGTAAATGTTGGTTACTGTCGGTATGGAGAGGTTTCGCATGAGGCCTCTGAAACCCACAGGCACTGAGAGTTTAGGGCACACAGCTGTGTTTGCTTTATTCTGATCATGCACACTTGCTTGTGGTGTGTGTTCATTGGCTTTATCAGGAGGGACTGCTTTGGAAGCAGCCTGGCCTCCGAGTGAGTCTGTTTTGGAGAAGTAGACTCTTGATCCAGTGCGTTGAATTCACAGGGCTTCATGTCAGGAGGACCAGCCCGATCAGTGGTGTTGCCCAGGAGGCAGCAGGTTGCGTTTTGTGTCTGTGCTTATTGCATGTGAATGTCCATAAGTAGCAGGTACTTTGTGCCTGGAAACTGACTGAGGCTACGGGCTGCAGACTCTGCTGTCATCGTTGTGAATATTCAGACATTAACCACAGTTAGGTTTCTGAGGAACTGGTTCTTGTGACCCTTGTGGACTTTGGTAACTTAGTCCCCCAGGGAAGGACAGTGGAGCACCCATCTCATGGGCCACAGGCTGGGGGTCGGCCCAGGTGCTAGAGGAAAGCTGGTGATGCCCTTGGAGCTGCTGCCTCTCTGAGGGCCCTGAGAGTGGAAAGAACGTTCATGGCTGCCTGGCTGTAAAAACACAGTTCCAAAGGGCGATAGAGATTTTCAAGGAGGGATTATGATGGAGCGTGGTTATCTTTGTGTATGTGTTTTTGTTTCTCTTTATTTTTTAGTCCCATTTACCTTGACTTGAGTGCATATGTGTTTTTAAATTTAGTGGGTTGCATATTGGACATTGTGAATCATGGATTCTTTAACCATTCCTTAAATACGCGTCTCCTGTTTTAAGTGGCATATTTCAGTTGTCAAGTACTGTTCCGCCTTGAGAGTTTGTGTTCAAGCTGGTATGCCCAGGGGTTCCTGTCTCTCCTTCCTTCTGCCCATTTTGCATGTTTACTATGCATCTAGTGTAAGAATGGGAAGATGGGAAAGCAGCGGAGTGAGTGGGCCACAGAGACTCCCAGGTCTTTCCCTGTCACCTGGAGGAGAGCCACGTGGCTGGCGAGGAGTCCCCGGTGGTGAGGAGGCTGCTCCTGCCTGAGCAGCTCTCACTTGCTCAGTGCCGGCTTTAGTTGGCTGTTAATCCTTTAACTGGGTTTTAGTCTGGAAGAATTGGGGGAAATGTGTTATTTTTTATTATTACCTGATATTTTTATTAATTCGAACCATTCGAAGACAACCAGGTAGTCTGTTCTGATGTTTTAAAAGGTTTTTTTTTTTTTTTAAGAAAATGTTTCTTTGAATTAGTTCATTTCAGGGGACAAAGTATGGACTCAACTGAGCAGCAAACCAAGCAGCAGAAAGTGCTCACTGCCTTTCCCCAGTCACGGTTAGACAGAAGCGTGGTCTGTAGCTGCGCAGGTGAAGAACTGCGACTTCGGTCTGCTGAGCAGTCCAGCATTCTTATCTTCAGCGCTCCCCGCTGCTCCTGAGGAAGGGGCCCTTCGGGGCAGCCTGCTGGGGAAGCCAGAACATAGCCAGGGCACCCAGAGCGTTGCTGGGACTTCTCTGCAGGTGGTTTGCAGGCGTGGCTCTCTGCCGTCTCTTTCCCGGGTGTTTCCTCTGCCTGGTATTGCCTTGAGCTTGCAGGTGAAGTAGTTGTAGAGTTAAACTTTCTTTCTTTCTTTCTTTTCTTGCAAAGAATAGTTCATAACTTGAAAAGGGTTTCTACTTACAGTCAAGCTCTGTTGCATCCTGGACGGCTGATGACAAGGTGGCGTCTTTTTCCACTGAGTAGTAAGCCAGGACGAGAGGAGACGCCGCGTGAGTGCGGCAGCTCCCTGGAGTCTGGGAGAGGGAAGAACTCCGCCACAGTGTCGGGTGGTTTCAAAGAAACTTTTGTTTTATCTTTACCTGGCAGTGATGGCATTTGTGGGCAGAAGATACGAGTCTAAATTTTTACTCAACAGAAAGCACAATCCAGAAGCTTCTGAGCATCTGGAAATGCAGGAGAGGAAACACACTTCTTCCCCTTGTGACTGATAGGCGCAAACCCCCAGCCACGGGCCCTGTATGGGGCGTGCTGGGTGAAGCCTGGGCGCAGCCAGGGCAAGCAGGCAACTCCCTGAGAGCTCTACTCCTCTTCTCGCTGGGGCCGTGGGTGAGGTGCAGGTTAGAGTTTTCTGGCTCTGGCAGAGGAAGGTGAAACCACAGTGTTGGTCATTGAGTACAGGTGCCGATACAGCCTCTCCAGGTCAGCTGACAAGCATTTGCTGAATGGTCTCAGGCCTTCTTGGCTCCCAGAGCTGCCTTCGGGTATTGTCTGCTTGGAAAGAGATACGTGTCTCTGCAGGATTTGTTTTTCTCTTTACCTCCTGGGAGGATGTCAGTGGTGTTGACAATTGAATCTGATTAAGGGACTCCCAGACGGAACTGTCTTGAGTTTCTAGACTTTTTTTTTAACAGCCTCATTGAGATGTAGTTTATATACCATGAAGTTAACAGGTTTTAAGTGTACAGTTAAATAATTTTTAGTAAGACTGTAGGGCTGTGTAACCGTCACCACAGTTTAATTTTAGAACATTGCCATCACTCCCCAAAGAAACCTCCTGTCCACTGGCAGTCACTCCCTGTCCCCACCCCCAGCCTGAGGCAACCGCTAATCTGTTTTCTGCCTGTATGGATTTACTGATTCACATCTAGGGAATCCCAATCTGTGGTCTTTTGTGACTGGTTCCCGCAGTGAAATGTTTTTAAAGCTCATCCGTGTTGCTGCAAGTGTCAACGGTTCTGTCCTTACTGCAAGTGAGATTCCGTTGGATGGAGACGGGCACATTTTGCTTATCCTTCACCAGCAATGAACATTGAGGTGTGTCCACTTTCTGCTGCCGTGAACACAGCCTTTCACGACAGTGAGTGGGCCCTTCCTCGGCCAGGGCTGCGGGTTCTGACTGAGCTCCTGGGCTGCCGGTGCAGGGCCCTGTGCGGGGTCCCCGGGTTGAGAAGAAGCAGCGTCTGCTTTCCAGGAGTTCTCAGGCTGGTGGAGGGGGGGCTGTGGACGAGGCTCCGGGAGCATCGAGTGTGCATGTGGGGAGCTGGAGCGTGTGCAGGAGCTTCCTGCGTGGAAAGGAGGAAGGTGTGGCCCAGGAGCAGGCAGAGTGCATGTGGACGCACAGAGGTGTGAGCAGAAAAGCTGTTCTGCTCGCTGGCACCTCCGGCTGCAGCCCCCTGTGAAGCTGTGCCTTCAGGAACAGCCGCTTCGCGTCAGGGCTCCACCAGAGGAGCTTTGGGGCTGGGGCTTACGGGGGTGTTTGCCTGGGGGTGGTGTCGCGTTCATATTCCCTTTGGAAAGAGTGTGGTCATGGCTGCAGGACCCCCACCTGCCTGCACACCCTCCGCAGCACATTGTTTCTCTTGCTGGGAGCGTCTGCTGGGAGCCCTGGCACAGCGTTGAAGCTGGCGGGCACTGGCTGTTGTGAGCCCACTCCTCTTGGAGGAGCCCCCCGGGGTGGGGCTGGCGGTTGGCAGGGCTATGTTTCTCTTGGGTGCGTCTGGGACAGCCAGCATGAGGGCCGGTGTTTGTCCTCCTCACTGGCGCCGGTTTCTAGCCTTTGTCCCAGTGTTGCCATCACCAGGTGCCCCCAGCCTCCCCTTGCTCGCCAAGGCCAGGCCCAGGTCCTGGGAAAGCGGCCCACACTGGGGGCTGCGCGCCACATCATGTTATCAAGAGGGGCGCGCTTGGGACAAAGAGGTGGTGGCCTGCTGTCTGGTCTGCTCTCCTCTGGGGAGGAAGCCATGGTCTCTGCTGCGGTCATCTGGCAGGGGGTGTTGGGGCCACCTCTGTGGGGCCTCCATGCCTATGCCCTGTCATCCCAGCACTTCCTGCCTCGTTCACTCGGTGGTGTGGAAACTTAGAAACACCCTGGCCCCGAGTCTCGTGTCTGTGCTGGACATGCTTGCCGCAGGGGAGGGAGGCTCCACCTGAAAGCTGCTCCCCAGTCCTCAGGGTGGACACGCCCCACTGAACCTGGTCCATGCTGACGGAGGCAGCAGCTCCCACGGCCACTCTTGTGAGGGCCACTGAGTGCTGGCCACGAGCCGCAGGAGAAGGTCTTGTTTCTCCATGGTGTGTCCGTGCATCCAGCCTCCTGCCAGTGCCAGACTGTCCGGAAGGGAAGGGTGTGCTGTTCCTATCTGTCTTGGCAGAGCACCTCCCGTTCTCTGCCTTCGTTGTCGTGTTTGTTTTCTTTCTGCACAGGACTTCTCGTGGCTGGGGCACACCCGCCGGTGTTCGTGCAGTGCTCAGGCCCGTGCCTGGGAACACGGAAGTAGGAACAATGGAGACAAACACAAAGTGTGGACGCCTGCAGGGACAGGAGGGATGGCTGGCAGGGCGTCCAGGCCACGTGTGATCCACAGTCCGCTTTGCCGGTGGTCTGGTTCCCCGCTCTGCAAGGTCCCTTTTGCTAGCGTGCGGTTGCCTGGGCTGGAATGTTCACCCCGTCCGTCCCTCCTGCTGCCAGTGGGTGATTCCCTGGTAGAGTGGGCAGTTAGTGCCACAGCTCCTATTTTTTTTTTGTCTGTTGGGCATGTTGCCGCTGTTTGGATGGTAGTGGTTTTTTTGGTCACTGTTAATTGAGCTTTCTGGCATGATGGGAAGGCAAGTCCCACAAAGTCATGCAGCTTCTCCCCTGCCAGAAGCAGGCATGGCTGGAAGGCAGTCCTCGGAGTTCCTGACAGCATCAGGTGACCCTGAGAAGCTGGATGCCTGAGCCTGGGGCCAGGCCTGGGAGTGAGCACAGGAGCATAAAATCACTGGGGTGAAAGCTGCTGGTGTGAGCAGGGCTTGTCCGTGTCGGATCTGTTGTGTTTGGCTTTGCCCAGATCTTCTGCTGGGTGGGTGTCGTGGGCTGGCCTGAGCTGCCCTGCCCTGTCTCCTAGCACGCCTGCCTCCTGCTCTGTCACCTGTTCTTTTGGTGCCACGCGAGAGGAGGCTATTTGTCGTAACAGTGGTGTCCTGAGTGCAGAGAATCTGGGTCCAGTCAGGTGCCCACTGCAGACCTTGAGCTGGGTGCCCCCTGGGTGCGGCCCCATTCTGGGTGCTTGGGATGCGGCGTGGACAGGTATTACCACAGCTGCTGGTGGGATGACAGGAAGCCCAGGATGTGGCGGCTAGAGGGCAAGGGCGCAGGGGAGCTGTTTTAACTGGGCTCTGCAAGGCCTCTTGAGGAAGATGCTGTCTAGGGAGACCTGGTGGGAAGGGTGGCTGCCGCGCTGGCGGCTTCTCTGCCTGCCTCCTCCCTCTCACACCACTCAGGACTGCTGGGCTTCAGTCAGCATTTTTTAGTCAGTTATAGTCTTTATTATTTTACTGTTATAACTTTTTTAGAAAAGGGTCTCTGTTGCTTGGGTTGCAGTGTAGGCGTGATCATAGCTCTCTGCAGCCTTGAACTCCAGGGCTCAAGTGATCCTCCTGCCTCAGCCTCCTGAGTAGCTACAGGTGTGTGCCACCACACCTGGCTAATTTTGTACTTTTTGTGGAGACAGGGTCTTACCATGTTGCCCAGGCTGGTCTCAAGCTCCTGGCCTCAAGTGATCCTCCCACCTTGACCTTCCAAAGTGCTGGGATTACAGGTGTGAGCCACCACACTTGGCTCAGTCTTTATTATTTTTTGTGAATGGCTTGTCCCAAATTTAGCCAGTGGGAGCACATTTAAATCGCCTCTGTGATGATTTAAGTAGAACAGAAAAATTCCATGAGATTGAATAGAAAAAGGGGTGGGGAGCGAACCGTGAAGTAAGCAGAACCCCAGGGCCCATCCTCAGCTCTCGCTGACAGCTGCAGAGGCGGCCGGGTCAGCAGACGCTGGGACACGCATGAGGGTGTGAGGTTGTGCGTGTGGTCTAAGAGCAGAAAGACGGCAGGACTTCCTGGACCCCACTTAGCAGGTTTGTTATGTGAAAGGGAGTGTTGGTCTTGTGATCTGGCAACTAGTCTGTGTATATTGTGGGTTAAAACTAATGTGTTAGTATCATCAGTAACTAGGTTTTTGATGTAAGAAAAAAAAAAGAGAGAGACAGTATTAAGTAAGTTAGCAAAAACATTGGAAACGTTACTGTGAACTCTGGATTTTGTATGAATAATGTGAGAACACCAGCGAGCAGTGGGCTTTCCTGTTGCCACCCCATGACACACCAGTGCAGGCCCAGCCGTCCCTGAGCAGCGCTGTCCTGGTCAGAGCCGCCGACGTCCTCCGTGCCTCGTGCTGGGGGACATTCGGGAGGAGGATAGAGCCCCTGCCCTGGTGGGACTCGGTGTTAAGTATCCATTGTGGAAACATGAAACAAAACACAGAAAATACAAAGGAATGGTCCTGCTACCCGGAGACAGCTGCTGTCTGGGCTCTAAGTTGAAACTTGTGTCCTGCCACACACAGGCTTTCCCCAGGCCGTGAGCCGCCTTTGGTGGCTGCCCGCAGGGGTGCCTTAACTGCTACCAGTTCGGGGTGTTCCCAGGCTGTGGGTGCCTTCTGAATCCTGGCAGTTAGAGCCTGGTGCCCAGTGCTGGTGTTGCCGTGGGTGCTGGCACACGCTCACCTTGCGTGGCATTGCCGGCTATGCTTGCTCTTCTTCCTGAAAAAAATCTCTGCTGCACTGAGGGCAGCGAACGGTGCCTTGGTTTGGTCCACGTTTGTCTGTGGGAGGGCTGGTGTGGTCGACGTTCCTGTGTGCCGGGCTGGGCAGGTTTCTTCTGTGAGTCATGTGCTTGCTCTCTGCTGCTTTGTCTGGAGTTGCTCCTGTCTTCTTAGTACTGGCTGAGCTCTCCATCTTAGAGGTGTTCATCCCGCGTGTTCAGATTTTACAGCTGTTAGGCGAAAGCCCGGACGGAAGCTTTGGGAGGTGCTGGCGCCTGGGAGTGTCTGCGCCACGCGCCTTCCTAGGAGCAGAGGGCTGTGCGCCAGGAGCTGGGCAGGGGCCTGGGGGGGAGTGGGGTGTGGGGGAGCCGGGGAGAAGCCAGGAGCCCCAGGGAGCAGTGGCTCTCCTCTTCCTCCTCCCAACCCCCGGCGGGTACTCGAGGGGTGTTCTTCGCATCATCCTGTTTTCCTTTTGTAACCGTGACCCCCACCCATGTTGCTGGATCTCGGACCGCTTGGTTCCTCCCTCAGGAAGGAGTTCAGGCCTGCTCAGGAGCTGTCGGGTGCCTGCTGCAGGAGAAGGCAGTGGGGCAGGGGTGACGCAGAGGCCCTAGAGCAGTGTCTCTCATGGACGCCTGTCCTCCAGGACAGCCAGTGATTTTGGGGAGCCCTGGAGGAAGTCTGGAGCCCCCTCGGAAGCCCAGTAGCCAGCTGTGGGTACGGGTTCTGTGCAATCCCAGATAAGGTGGCCGCGGTTAACTCCGTGTGACCAGTGGTTCCCACGCAATGTCTACTCCTGTCACCTGCCGAAGGGGCAGGGCCACCTCTTCCCAGTTGTCCTGTCCTCATCCTCCTCTTGCCATCAGGGGTGGTGGTCAGACGAGGGTGGTCTCAGGAAGGAGGATGTAAGGGCTGAGACGGTCCATAGGCACCTGCCATCCGCTCACCCCCAGTGTGGATGGGTGCAGGCGGGTGTCTGCGCTGTGCTTCAGAAGTCCGTTCACTTCTTGGGGTGAGTGTGGGATGTTCTCACACTTGGTGATGATGTTCCTTCCACAGCCTGGAGGGCAGCTTCTGGGGCGTGCAGGTGGGTGGCTTGAGGCTGCCTGTTGAGTGTTTGGCTGAGGACTGCTGTGTCGTCAAGAGGGGAGTGAGCCCCTTCGTCTCCTGGGGGCAGCATCTCGCCCTTCCGTGATGGTATCGTTTCCTGCTAAACACAGACTGCAGTGCCGTCCACCTTGATAAAGCGTGTTTGCGAGCGTGTCTGTTTCGGTGGGCTTCCTCTCCATCCCCAGGCCACACGTAGCCTCTGCTGCGTGCGTGTTGCTGCAGGGCAGGGTGGCGCTGCCGGCACTGGCACCGGGGGATCCTCCCTGCCTGGCTGGCCGGCTGCTCCCGAGGTCAGCCCTGCTGTGAGCTGCGCGGACGAGACTTGCTCCCTCCTGGGCTCCGTGCAGCGTGCTGTGTGGCCGGACGTCTGTCCCCCCACTGTCAGAGTGGAGGCCTAGACGCTTTTCTGGAGACTGCTGCTGTCAGCGGAGTTTCAGAAGCTCTTGTCAAGCGCACGCTGGTGTGCTGCTGGGAAGGCCTCCTGCCTTTGGCCAAAGAAGTGCTGGGCCAGGCTGAAATCTGTCGAGGGTTCCCGGGCGTTTATAATTCACGTGAAAATAAAAGTGTTGTCTGCTGGTGACCTTGTGGCAGCAGATTGCTAACACTGCAGGATCCTCAGCCCCAGGTGTGTGACTGGCTTCTTAGTGGGAGCGGCAGTGTTTTGGGGTGCGGTGCTGCTCCCTTTTGGGGTGCTCTGCCCACTGTGCCGTCTTCTCCTCACTGGACACTCGGATTCAGGTGACAGTACTCACAGTGTGCTGGCTCCTGAGGTCTGAGCTCCCACCAGGAACGCAGCAAGGCGTCCTGTCCCTTAAGGTGCTCCCTGCAAGAGGCCCTGATGGTGCAGCAGGGACTTGGGGCCTGGGCACCCCTGGTTCAAATCCCACTCACACGAGGGTCCACTGGTTGGCCTGGGTGCAGGGCCCTGCCCAGCCTCTGAGCTGGACTCCAGGCCTGGACTGCTGGGCTGAGCCAGGAGCCCCCAGCAGGAGGCCTGGGGCCTGCCAGGTCCTCCAGCAGCACCTCTGTGGAGGCCTCTGCCTCCCAGTGTGGCGTGTGCCTTGAGGGGCCTGTGGCTGCCCCTCCTCACCATGGGCTTCTCCTGCCCAGGGCTGTGGACAGGCCCAGTGTGGCTGCCAGAGACCTCGGTGTGCCCACACCCTGTGGGTGGAGCAGCTCAGCTGTGCGTGCATTGTCCTTGTCCCAGGGGTGGTGGTTGGATGGTTCACAGGCAGAGGGACCTGGAGGGTGGTCCTGCCGCCAGTGTCTCCCACCTTGTGTCTGCCCTGTCAGCACGGGGAGGACACGTTGGCATGGGCTGGCCGAGGACTGGCATGTGACACCTGGAGGCACTGCCTCTGCTGTCCCATGGACCAGGCACCAGACCCCACCTGCCACGTGCTGTGTGACCTCAGGCTGTCGTGCTGATCTCTGAGTGTCTGTTGCCCCACCTGTCATAGACACAGGGGTCCTCACTGGCGGGCCGTGGATGTTCCTGCTGCAATTATAGCTGTGGCCGCTGTCGTGGGAGCAGGTGTGCAGTAAAGGCCTCAGGTGGTGTTCCCCAGGTGTGAGTGAGACCGGAGGGCCTGACAGGTGGGCCGGAGTGTGGGGACCAGGCTGCCTCTCACCCTGTGCTGCACCTGTGATGCTGGGAACAGGGACCTGCCCCCTCGGTTCCCCTCTGAAACAGCCCGGCCTAGTGACTGGGTCAGGTGGCCGTGCCCACTGGCTGGGGTCTCTACCTCTCTTCTGATGCTTTGTTTTATCTGATGGTCAGAGGTGGGATGTCACAGGCATCCTGTTATTGGTCTGCTAATTTGGGGGTGTCGGGTCCTGAGGTCCTCCAGGTACCAGAGCAGGTGGAAGAGTCTCCCACCCTTCTGAGGGCTGCTGTGCCTGCCACGTACAGCTCACAGGCAGCACTGCAGTTTTCTGTCATTTCTGCCCCAGAAGTCTAGGTCATTTCATTTCTAATAAAAACAACAGAACGTCTCTAACATGATGTTTGGAGAGCTCAGGGTGAGGACCGAGCTCTCTCAGGCGAGGGCCTCTGACATGGGCGGGTTCCTGTTACGGAGCCCGGGTTAGGCATTGCCCTGTGTGTGTAGCCACCTGCACGCCCTGCGGTCCCGGCCGTGGAGCTGGACCCAGCAGCCTGCGAGGGCCCTGGCTTTGTTGGATTCTCTCTGGGGGGCCAGGGTTCTCCGGGCTGACCTGGCCCTGTGGCCCAGGCTCTCATAGCCATCGGCGCTTGGGAGGAGGGAACGTATTTCTTATCTTCAATCTGCATGCTCAACAAAGCTGCCAGAGAGGAATGACCATGTTGTCCTCCTGCTTAAAAGACCCCTCAGTGGACCCTGGTGCCTGTGGGCTGATGTCCGGGCCCCGGTTCCACGTGCCTCAGGCTGCTGCATCCCCCAGGCCCTCTTGTGCCGAGACTCCTGCCTGTGCTCACGTGTCCTCGGTCTGACTCCTGCTTGTCTTCCTACCTGTGCAGACTTCTTGGGCCATGGGCTCTCAGGCACTTGGCTCCAGCCTTCCTGTGGCCTGAAGACTCAGGACTGAGACCCAGATGGGGGCAGTAGCCTCCCAGTCACCTTCTGGAAGATGCTCATCCCGGCGGTGTCTTTGTGCCGCTGTCTGCCTTCTGGGGATCCCTGGACAGCCCCTGCTGCGGAGGCAGAGTGGCCCCACTGGCTCAGGCCCCGGGAAGGTGTTGGGAAGCTGAGTGTATCCCTGTGTCCTGTGATATAGCTGGAGCGGGAAGCAGCATGTGCAGGGGTCGGGGCAGGGGTGGGTGTGTCTCTGTCCCTGCCGCTTAGCGCATGTTACTTCGAAGTGTAGAGAGCAGTGAGCCCACCGGCAGTCTGCACGCTCTGCTCATGGAACATTCACGGAAACTGACCCAGTCCTCAGTACATTTCAGTGAGATGAAGTTATCCAGAGCATGTTCTTGACCGAAGTGGAATTAAACTGGAAATCAGCAGAGTAGTAAGATAACTCCTTACATTCAGAAATTAGGAAGCACTCTCTAAGTCACCGGTGGGACGAGGAAGAATTTGTAAGGGAAATTAGAAAACACTTTTTAGCTGAAAGAGAACAGAAATACCACTTGTCAAGGCTTATGGGATGCAACAGCCAAGAGTAGCTCAGATCCTGCGGTGTGTGCCAGAGGACGGCCCAAAAGGCTGAAGCGGGATGAACACAGGGGAGGAGGTTAGCAAAGTAAATCCTGCATGGCCGAGTCCGCAAGGCCAGACTGGATTCTCGCAGGTGGGACTCAAGTGCAGTGTCTGTGGTGAGACGGCTTGACGGGGAAGGAGACAGCAGAACGGCCAGTGTTTCTCATACGTGGCGCTGGGCCACCTGGATTGCCACGCTCAGAAAGGATCCTGACCCGCACCTCACGGCATGCAAAGAATAGTTGGCCAGTGGGACGTAGATCTAAGTGTGGAAGCTTCTGGAACTGTCGTCCAGGGCATCTTGTAGCCACGTCTGGCTGTGGGGTGCTGGCGCTGTGCTGTGTCAGCGCATTGGACTTTGGAAAGATAATGTGGAGCATCACGTTACCGTTTTCTGTGTTCATTGCATATTGAAATTGTAGTATTTTAGATCTTTTGAGTTAAATAAAAGTAGTTGCACCTGTTTATTTTTAATGTGGCTATTAGAAAATTTAAAATTACACCTGTGGCTTGTGTGTATGGCTTGTGCTGTATTTCTCTTGGACACTGCTGTTCCAGAAGGTAATTTAGAAGATGCTACTCTTGACCCATGGGCTCACGAGTTTTCTCAAACAGAATCAGAAAGTACTAACCATAAAGGAAAGATAGATAATTTGGTTTGCATTAAAATTAAGCAGCTCCGTTTATCATGAGGTCTCCTCCTTTAAAGAGTGAAGTGCAGCCCACGCAAGGGTTTCTAGATGAAGAACTTGAGGGAGGCTCTGACCCAGACCTTGAGAGCGCCAGTGGCTGGTACGCGGAGAGATGGACGGAGACCAGACCAGGCGCCCCAGAACAGAGGAAAATGCACACGGCCCTGACCCCAGGCCATCGCCCAGGGTGGTGTCGGTCACCCGTGAGCAGGACTCACGCGGCTCTTGTGTGACTGGGGAGCGGCGTGTAACTGAGTGGCTCCAAGTGGTGCCGTTAGCCCTTGTGTTCCGTGTAGCTGCTGGCGTGTTCAGGTGAAGTTTTCCTCAACGCTGTGCTTTCTGTCCCCCCTGTGGTTTGAATTTGTTCTTTGTAGAACTCACCCTTCCTCCCAAGCCCCGCTGCTTTGGAAGCGATGCGCTTCCTCTGTCTGAGCAGTCACCTCTGGGCACGCGTGGCCTCCCCGTGTTCGCCCCTTCCCCGTGTGCGCTTGCTGAAGTGCATTCTGGGGCCCGCAGACCTTGTTGTTTCCTGCGTTGGTATTTATTTGCATTTACTGATTTTATGTGACATTTCTCTGGCTGCGTCACTCTGTCCTGTGTCTGTCTGATTTTTTTGCCCTTGCTTCTGTAACCGGTTTCCTCTGCCTACGGGCCTTTCGTGTTTTCTTTCCGGCAGTTCTGGTGGTGGGGAACTCTGTCTCCATCTGAACATGCCTGGGTCGGTCTTCGCTCTCGGTGGAGGTTTCCACCGCGCCACTGTGTGTAGGTTTTGGCTGACTTCCCTTCACCCGTTGGCGGTGCCGGCCTGCTGTCTGGTGGGTCCGGCTTGGCTGTGGAGAGGTCAGCTGCTGCTGCCTCGGAGGTCACGCGGCCTCGGCTGCTTCTAGCGTCATTCCAGAGTTAGAGAGAGGCTACAAACATAGTGTAAATAATTGCTATATTCCTTTACCCAGATGCCCTAAATGTTAGCGTTTTTGTCATGTTAGTTTTATCGTTTCCTTTCTCTCTAAACACATGCACTTTTTCCCTTAAAGTTTGGGTGCGAGGCCGGGCGCGGCGGCTCATGCCTGTAATCCTAGCACTCTGGGAGGCCGAGGCGGGTGGATAGCTCAAGGTCAGGAGTTCGAGACCAGCCTGAGCAAGAGCAAGACCCCTGTCTCTACTATAAATAGAAAGAAATTAATTGACCAACTAAAAATATATGTAAAAAAATTAGCCGGGCATGGTGGCGCATGCCTGTAGTCCCAGCTACTCGGGAGGCTGAGGCAGGAGGATCACTTGAACCCAGGAGTTTGAGGTTGCTGTGAGCTAGGCTGACGCCACGGCACTCTAGC
>CAUYRT010036019.1:0-14895 GCA_963574885.1 Lepilemur ruficaudatus
CCCAGGGGTGCCATCCCCTCGCCCCTCCAGCGGGTCCTCACTTTGCCTCTTGGTTTCTGCGTCCTCAGGGACCACGTATGACTTTTCCCACTGCACCTTCACCGGGAACGAGTCCAAACCCCTGTGCGTGGAGCTGGACGAGCACAACCTGCCCCGTTTCCCCGAGTGGATCACCATCCCGCTGGTGTGCGTCTACATGCTGTCCACCAACATCCTGCTGGTCAACCTGCTGGTCGCCATGTTTGGGTACGTGCTCAGCCGCGTGGCCACCAGGTGTCCGCCCGGTGCCAGGCCCCGTGCCAGGCGGGGCTGGAGGTGCTGGGGGCAGAGCAGCCAAGGTCCACCCCTGGGGAACTTATGTTAGAGGTCTGCACGGGGTGGTGGCCTTGAAGGGACCATATTAAAAGTATGTGTGTCCCTGCAGCTATGCCTTAAGTTTATTTGACACCAAAGACAAGCAGCTGTGGTGACCTCCAGTGAATCCAGACTGTGTACGTGGCATCCGTTTAGCAGTCCGCAGACTGCCGAGATGCTGGCACGGTGGGGACTAAAATGCAGTTCAGCTCGCCTCCAACATGCCTGGATTTTTATGGGGTTCGGTGGCATGGATTCTAGGACTTCAAATCACTCTTTAGTTGGTACTTTAAAAATTTCAGTTGAAATAAAAACACAAAGAGCAGGGTTGAAGAGTGACTCCGCTTCAGGGCTCACGTCCAGCAAGGCTGGGGAAGAAGAATTCGCGAAACTCAGGTGTCTTCGCCATGGGGCCTGAGCCATCGCGCCAGACCCCACTGTTGCCACGTTTGGTGCTAAAGTGAGACAACTTGGGGACGTCCCTTCCCTTGGGGAGCCTCCTGGATTAGTCCTGGCTTAAGCCATGGGCCTCTCTTTTGCTGTCTGGGGACTTGAGAGCAGCGGGGGACACCCTGTCGTGATCCTCAGGTAAAATCCTCAGACGAACGTTTCTGATGTTTCTGATCATTGTTGGAGTTATTCGGGGCTTACTCTGTGCGCATATGGCCCTGGGCTGTGACCCCTGCCTGGCCCCACGTCAAAATATGCATTTAAGAGCTTAACCATACACAATGGCAGCCTTATTAACTGCAGTGTAAACGTACCCGTGGGAATTCCGGGGAAATACTGGAGAGCTCTCTAGATGGTATTCAACAGTGGGAGGAAATGGCTGTGAACATCTGCGATTATTCTACATTAGAATTATCGATCTCAGGCCCTGTGTGGCTTAGCAGAGGCATGGAGTGAATTTAAAGTCAGTAAATTCACTGACTCGTCACGGGTGCTCGTCACAGGAGCTGTGGGACTTACAAGCTCTGTGTCCTGAAGGGACGTTCACCTGTGCAGTTATGAAAAGGACTCATCAAATATGTCCTGATGTAGAGTAATTTCTAAGAACAAGTTTTTTAGAATCTTAGGAATAATATCTGTTTATTACAAATATGCAGAAAAGTAGAAAGAAGAAAAGAATCACCTGGTACCAACTAAAGATGGGGTGCTACTCCAGCGGTCCAGGGCAGGCTATCCAAATGGGGTGCAAAGAATAAGAAGAGATCAGGTAATCGTAATAACGACAATAGCCAGTGTCTGTTAACACTCTCCCGTGCAGAGCGCGGGTCCCAGTGCTTTGTGTGCACCGACTCCTCTAATTGTTAACCGTTCTCGTGCAGGTGCCGGCTCATTACCATTTCACAAATAAGGAGTTGGAGGCAGAAAGAGGTTAAGTTCCTGCTGTTAAGGGAAGAGATGACATGTAAACAGATAAATATAATGTGACAGGATGGAATGGAATGGGACGGAATGTAGGCAGCGTGGGCAGGCCAGGTGCAGAGGAGGGAGCTGTTCATTGTGAGAGAGTGTTGGAGGTGAACCTAGGAACTGCAGCAGCCACCACCAGGAACCCGGAGCACAGGTGGGAGAGGCAGGGGCAGGGAGACAGGCGGGTCTGGGCAGGGATCAGCCGCCAAGGAGGGTGGAGAGGGAGGTGGGCTGGGTTCTGGAGAGTCTTTTACGCATTAAAGATTTTGGACATTCTCCTAAAGGCGAAGGGAGAGCACACGGGTCAGGTGTATGGCACCATCTTAATTGTGTTATTGTGTTAGCAGCCAACTAACTTGAATTAGTGCTTCAAAAATCAGTGCAATGAACTAGCTGGTTGTCTCTTGCTGTTCGCTGCTGTTGGCGTTGTCCCTGCTTTTTTGATGTGGCAGCGTGAGAGGGGAACCAGGATGTGTCAGACTTACACGCTGGGGCCTCGGGAGAGACAAAAAGTCGGGGTCACCACTGGCCACGGAGCAGTACTGGCTGGATATTGCTGGCTGGCGTGCTGCGGAGGAGTGACAAAGGAAAATGTCTGCAATCTGGGAAAAGTCTGGAGGAGGTGTTCGCCTGATAAGGATCTAGCCGACCAGTATCTTATATCACATTTCATTGTAAAATTCTTTTGTTGTTTTGGCGTTGACTTTTTCTTTGTGAATATTTTGCAGACTTTGCATTCTGTTCTGCTGATCGGTCTTTCTGTTTCAGTTTTTACTACCAAATGGCTTTGATTACTGAAGTTTTTTTTTTTTTTAATCATTTTAACATCTGTTTTACAAGCTCCCCTCATTATTCTTATTCGAAACTTTCCTGGCTTTTCTTGCAGATTTAACTGACAGAGGAGCCCAAGGCTCATCTTGTGAATCCTTTCCTCTTTCTTCTTCCAAAAAAAAAAAGGCTTGTGAATTTTATTGCAATGATGTTAACTTTATAGAAACATGCAGGGAAAGTGGGCATCTTACCACCCAGAAAAAAATGGTACGATCTCCATTTATTCAAATATACGCAATTTTTCAGTGAGGTTTTATGGTTTGTTTCCCATGGGTCTGGCAGATTTCTTGTTCATTTATCCCAGCCATTTGTGGCGGTGAGAGAGATACTACTCCTCTTAGGTTTTTCTCAGTGACTACTTTTTGATACGTAGGAAGGATTTTAAGGTTGTCCCTATTTGTTTTGGAACAAGTCTCCTCACTGAATTCTCTTTTTTTTCCTTTTCTTTTTATTGTGTCATGGAACGTTCTTCCTGTTTTTGGTTTATTAAGTTCCTTTCTTCTTCTCTTTTTTTTTTTTCCCCTAATCAGAAGAGGATGTTGAATGTTGCCGGAAGACTTTCTAGCAACTATTGAAATGATATTTTTCCTTTTGATCTAGTATTATGATGAATTGTACAAATGATGAATTATATAAATGTTGTTAATATTTAGTCATCCTTCCAGTCTGTGGTCACGGAATATTATTCTTTTAACATACTTCTGGATTTCATTTATGTACAAAGCTATCTGAATTCTGAACGTCTGTTATTTCTGAGTAAGTAATGTCTCCAATCTCAGCGACTTTCTGGAGTGTTGTCCCTCCATGGGGGCTTCTGTCCCTGCCTCCTGTCCTGCTCTGCTCAGGGCGCCTGGCTGGTTTCGGGAGATGGACCTCGGCTGTCACTGCAGATCTCCAGACAGCTGGGCGTTTGCCTGGGACAGGACTCTGCAGGCACAAGATGTCACTAGAGATGTAGAGTTGAAGGGACAATTGTGGAATTCTCTCAGGGAAGACACCAGGTGGTCAGTGGTGGGCAGGGAGGCTTGGGGAGCCGTCTGAGTTGGGGCAGGTGAGGTCCTGGGCACAAGAGATGGTGTCTAAGCCGCTCTAATGCTTTGGTGCCGCCACCAGAAAGCCCTTCTCTGCAGAGCTCAGTCTCTCTACAGAATTTGAAAACAGTGTCTAAAGAATATCAAAATGATTTCAGCAAAGCAGTTGAAGCAATGCTCAACTGTGAGCCTCTGCTGGAGAACCCTCGTGTCTGCTTCGCTGAGTCTGGAACTCACTTGAGAGAAAAAGAACATTTTGGAAGGTGCCGCCATGCGGGCAAGGTGGACCTCAATGTACAATAGACCTAAGCATTATAGAAGCAAAGCGGCTTTGGGGTATTAATGTCCATTATCAGGCAGCTCACTGGTGCCCCCTGGGGTGTGCCTAAGGACTTTTACCATTTGTCGGGGAAAGGAGTGCTGCTCCCGGATCCAGCCTGCCCCGAGGAACAGCGGGCGCTGCCATTCCAACTGGAGGGTCCCCGTGCTCAACAGGGCTGTCCTGAGAACACGTGAAATGGTGATATACAAAGCAGAGCCCTTTGAAATAGGGAATGGTACAAATGCAAAGCTTGTTGATGGCTACTGGCCTGAACACAGACTTCCCGCGGGGGCCGCCAGGGCCTTTGGTTTGGCCAGATGCGCCGAAGAGGCGGTGTCCTGCGATGCGGCCCCCATCCGCTCCTCTCTGCTCTGTGAACGCCGTTCTTAGCTCGCAGGCTGTACAGAAACGGGTGGGGAGGTTGGATTTGGCCCCTGAGTGCCAGTTTGCCCATCCCTATTCTAGATGATCTGGAAGTTATGAGCCGTTCTTCCCTGACTCTGAGTGAGCAGTTGAGCCACAGAGCAAATCTCCTGGCCCGTGACCCTTCTCGGCTACGGTTCCACTCTGAGCTCTCCGAGGAAGGGAGGGAGTCCCGCCTGCCTTTCCCCTGCTCTAAGAATCCTAAATAGTCCTTCTTCCAATAGGACTTATTACTTCCTTTTGGATAGAACCTCAGAACATTTGATGTGCTAAAATGGATACAGTTGCTTTTTTGTTTGATTTTAGGGCAGTGAGTATAATGCATTTTTGACTAAATATGTAAAGGTTAAGTTACTTCTAGGGACAATAACTTGAATGAGGATAGTTATTCTGGACTTCATCAATCTAGGGGGTGCTGTTGTCCTGTGTCATGGCCGCGGCAGAGGGGTGCAGTCCCCTTTGCAGGCAGGAGGGTGGATAGTGGTGCGTGGTATCAGTCTCAGAGCAGCCTGACCTACATTCGGAAGAAACGCTGGGCTGACTGCTCCATTCAGCTTGCCTCACTGGAGTACATCACAGCCCTGCTGGTTTTTCTCCTGAAAAAATCTACCATTCAGGATTGACGTGAGGATCCGTCAGTAACCACTCTACATGCTGAGTACGGGAGCTTATGTGTAGTAAATGTTCAATAAACATGGGTCCCTTTCCTTTGGAGACCTCTCCCTGTTGGAGAGGCACTTGCTACGAAGGTCTGCCTTGCTCAGAATCCAGGACGTGGTGTAGACCCCAGAGGCATTCCATGCACCGTTAAACACCAAGACAAGCAAAGCTAAACTTACAAGCAAAGCCATAACCATCAGCTGTGTAGGTTAGTGTTTTGAGTAGGTATATGATCTTTTCATAGCTTAAGATATTTAAGTCTTAGACTGCAATGTCCCAAGGTGCAAGAATGGGGTCTCACAACAACTGTCAACAGTTTCTCTGCCTGTTCTCTTCATTTAGGTTTGGCTTCTGAAGACATCACCCAGGATTTGGAGAACGCGGTGCTCTCCCATTCGGGGTTTGGGTGCAGATTTCAAACGGCTCACTGCTGCTTCTTTGGCTCTTGAAGGGATGATTTGATATTAGCAATAAAAGTGTCTTTGGACGTTTGAACTTTACAAATTGTAAAGTGCTCTGTAGTTATCTAAGATGCTAAGCTAGGAAGTAGTCTTATAAAATCCTTTTGAAATAGAGCATTGCTTAAAACCTGCCACTGCACTCTGTGAGGTGGTACTGTGTCGTGGTGAAGCCGAGGGACGCCGGGCCATACGGCGGGGTCCGCGTCCCAGCTTCAACACTTCCTGGTTGAGGGACTCAGACAGCTGACCCGAGCTGCACCTCAATTTCCTGATCTGCTAACTGTAGATGGTAATAGGACTTCACCTCACAGAGTTGCTTGTGGATTAAACCAATTAATTTAAGCAAACTGCTTAGAACAGCATCTGTTATATAATGAGTGCTAGCCTATTTTATAGTTTTGGTTTAATTTGTAACTGAAAAATCATTGAAATAATCAGTTTTGGGGTAGGACACAAAATAGATGTTTTTATAACTGTAGGTAATTCACAGTCATTACACGGCACTAGGACCGCAAATGGAAAACAGAATGAGCACCTGAGCTGACCACCACTCGGGTTGCTCTGTTAATTGTGATTTGCATAGTGAGACCATGTTGTAAGTACAAGTTTGAGCCTGGTTATTTTCACTTAACATATATATAAGCATTTTCCCAAAGTATAAAAATTATTCATGAACATAATCTTTAATGGCTGCATAATGAAATCATATTGATTAACCATAACAACTTTCTTCGTGTTAAACATTTAGGTTGTTCCTTTCCCTTGGGGTAGGCAGGCTGTTACCGATAGTGTTGTGGGCAACAGCCATGTGTATACATCCATTTACATATTTTTTTTCTCCGTATCTCCCTTATTCTTAGGTTAAATTCCCAGAAGTAAAGTCACTGGGTCAAAGGGATGGACATTTTTAGGGCTCTTGATTAGCGCTAGCGAAGTGTTTTCCCAGACTGTTTACAATTAAACATGTGTGAGGGGCACATCACTCCTAGGAGGGTCAACATCTTGGGGCTTTTTGTATCTCACACAATAACAATGAATGAAAATAGAGAATCTTTGAAAAATCTTGAACTAAAAATAATTTTAAAGTTCATTGGACATTTTTTTGGTGATTAAAAAAAAAAAACAAATAACCATACCCAAAGCCAAACACACTTTGGACCCAGCATGAACTGCAGGTCGCCCGGTGCAGAGTTGTCCTGGCCCTTCAGCCAGGACGGGTTCTTCTCCCCATCCGGACTTAAGCGATTGCAGAAGTAGCTTCACACCAGTGTCGCCGTGTTTGGCAGGGAAACGACGAGGCCCGCGAACCGCTAAGCCTTGGCCTTCTCTCCCCTCTTGCCAGCTACACGGTGGGCACGGTGCAGGAGAACAACGACCAGGTGTGGAAGTTCCAGAGGTACTTCCTGGTGCAGGAATACTGCAGCCGCCTCAACATCCCCTTCCCCTTCGTGGTCTTCGCCTACTTCTACATGGTGGTGAAGAAGTGCTTCGGGTGCTGCTGCAAGGAGAGGAGCGCGGAGTCGTCCGTGTGCTGTGAGTGGTTTATCCCTCTGCGCTGGGGTCGCAGCGGGGCCTGAGCCCAGGGAGGGAGGCCCGGTCCCACCTCAACAGGGAGGAGTTTCTCACGGGTGTTTCACGGCTCACACCTGTACCTGGGCACGGGTCCGGCGATGACTCGCTCGAGGGAGAGAGTAGATGGGGACGTGCCGTAGGTCTGCCGGGACCCTCATGCGGGGGATGAGGGTAACGAACATAATGATAATGTAAAGAGTACGTTGAACAAGCCGGATCTGTGTGTCAAATCATGACTTTGTTTCTGCTTTTCATGGCTTCTGTGAAGTTTATTCTCTGGCAAACTCGAACTCTGACTCCAGCAGAGTTTCTGACTTTTCTGGTTGCTCTTAGGGAAATAGAAAATCCTAAAATTATGTTACTTGTGAAAACATCATCCCAATTTAGAAATTGGAACATACAGTCTAATATATTAACCAGCCTATTAATTGCTCTCCAGAGGTGAGACTTCCCCCCGCGTCCCGCTGGTGGCGCTGTCAGGAAGGGCCCACTGTGCACGCTCTCCCTGTTGGCCACCCACCTCCTTCAGGACGGCAGGAGTCACCTGCCCACATGTCGGTGTGTTCTCTCTCTCATGTGCTCACTTACCTCCTTAGCCCTGGCAAAATCGGGGGTGCAGGCAGGTCCCCACCCAGCTACTCTCCTCACCCTGCTGTGGGAGCAGCTGTCAGCCGGACTGGCTCTCCTTTGGCCCCGCCGTCCCCTGTGAGTGTGGGAGCTGGCACTTGGCTGTCCTCCTGGGCCTGTGGAAACACACGCCAGGCTTGGGTTTGCTAACCCCTGATCCCACAGCCACCGAGCCCGACAGTCTTCCCAGCCCGTGGGGCATGCCTCAACCCAGTCAGGCATGCAAGGAGAGAGAGGCCTGCTTTTATTCATTTGGATGTTTGGACACAAAAGAAAAGACAGAAAGGGCGCTGGCCTGTTCCCCTTGCCCCCAGCCTCAGACCTAAGCCAAGGGAACCATCTGTGGGGCAGGCACAGCTGCGGGGCTGACTCCTCTGTCGGGCACATGGGGCCTTAGGGCCGCCCTTGAACATCTTTTAATTTCTTTTAAAAATCATAAGAAAAAACCAGACTTTTAGATCAAAGAGCAACTTTAAATATATAAATCTATTTGTTTTTATAGCAATTCAGTCATGAAATATTTTTAATACTTTCTTATGAAGAAAAGAACTCATGATGGCCCATGTGCCTAGGACCTAGGGTGTCCAGCTTGTCCTGCTTTGCCCCGACTTCCCCATTTTAGGCCTGAGAGTCCTGTGTCCGGACATGCAGTTAGGGTGACCAGATTGTGCCCCTTTGCTCAGGGCCATCCCGATTGTAAAGTTGATGGCCCTGCCTCCGAGGAACTCCCTCAATTTTGGGGCCTGCCAAGGCCCTCAATTTTGGGGCCTTGTCACCCTGCCAAGCCTAGGAAAGTCGTAAAGCGGCCCTCCTGAGGGCCCGTCCTTGTTTGGGGCTAGGCTGGATGGCTGGATGGCTGGCCTCTGCTCCTTGAAGCACCCAGTGGGCCGTGGGCTGGCTGGTCCCGACGTGTGCATGTATTCTCACGTGTGGCGTTGGCTGGGCTGTCAGCGGGGGCCTCCGTGTGCCCCAGCTGGGGTTTCCACGCAGAGTGGCTGGGTTCCTGCAAAAAGCAGATGCTGCCCTGCCCCAGGCCTTGTTCAGAAAGTCAGGTGACGTCACTTCTGCTGCATCCTATTGGTCAAAGTGAGTCACAGGCCCGCCCTGATGGAGGGAGTGGAGGATGAGGAAGAGTGGCCTGCACCTAGGAGGAAGAATCCGTGGCCCTGTTCTGCCACCTGCCGCAGCAGGTAGCACCTGGACAAGCGGGATATGCTCGTCCTCTGACAGGGCCACCCCTCCCCGCCACCAGTGCCCGGCGCCGGCCTGTCCAGGGAGGGTGAGCCCCTCTGCCCTCCCGCCCCCAGTCCACAGCAGAAAGGAGTGGCGCAGGTGGGGGCAGGTGCAGGGGGCTGGCCTCCTTAGCTCAACTGCCGTGTGAAACTTAGGTAGTCTTGAGCAGGCCAGCATTATCTTTGATGCCTTGAACAATTTAAAACGAAATTTTCTGCACTCTAACTTCAGCAGCCGCATGCGCCCCAGGGAGCGCTCGGCGCGCGGCTGGCCCGGCCGTGCCTTCCTGGGCCTCCCGAGCGTGGGCAGTAGAAACGGAGCTGTCAGACCTGGCTTCTTCCCTGTACTCTGAACTTGGCTGCTTTTCCAAAACTGATAGATGTTTGTAAGTCATTTGAAGACCTGGCTGTCTTCCATCCTTGAAAAACCCTTTCCTGAGCCCGTCCTTGCTGAGGGGGACCCGTGGTTGACGCGGATACCGCAGACACGCGTACGCTTGGCTCCAGGAAATGACCTTTTGCTATTTGGGATAGAGATGGGCTTCTTGATATTTATAAATTATTCAACTAATCTTGTTACTGCAGAGGAGGAAAAATCTCTTTTCCTCTACACATCTTAGGCTCGTGGCTGAGGCCCCTATAAAAAAAAAGCCAGCATTACAAGAGAAGAGCGTGCAAATTTATTTAATGAAGGGTTTGCGTGACCCAGGAACCTTCATAAGGAAATGAAGAAACAAACTGGAGTGTTTTTTTATAGTAGGTTTAGTGCAGAACAGACAGTTGTGGAGAAACAGGCCAGGGAGAAGGACCATGATATCATAGAATGGTCACACGCTGAGCGAGGCCTGTGTGTTCAGCCTCCTCCCTGTGTCCCTGCGACCTTGGAGATGAGGAGGCCACTTTCCTCTGGACACAAGGAGGCCGCCTCTCACATGAGGCTGTTATGACCTGCTTTAGGGGAGTGGGAAAAAGTCAGAGAGACCTACCGGATTCTGCGGTTTTCTCAAATTCTTTCAGCTCAAAATATTCAGTGTGCCATGATGCCGTATCTTGGGGTAGTGTGTCCTAAACCCCAGCATCCTTCATATTCCAGGTAGCCACCAGGAACCAATGAAAAAATTCCCATAAAATGGCTAAATAGGGTGATAAAAAGAAAGGAAAACCACTGAGTTCTTGTAAATTCCAAAAGCAAGAGCCTGCCAACCTCATTTCCTGCCTCAGTCCTCTGGAAGAGCTTTGTAAAGCTCACCCCACATTACCTGCTGATCTGAATTTAAAGAAACAGTAAGTGCAAGGATGGATGGAAGCCGTGCACAGGCATGAAAAGCAAAACATAAAACAGGGCATGGCCTCTGTTAGCACCTTTGAAATAAATGGTGTAAACGCGGTCAGCTTGCAGGAGGCGTTTGGTCCTCGACAGGTATTAACGCTTGGTTCTGGGGACACAGCTGTGAGCAAAGGCACCAAAGGCCACGAAACATACATCATAATACCGCTATGATGATTGGACTTGTGTCCCTCGAGACAGAAGTGAGCAAAGAAACTCCCAGGGCCAGTCTGGAGAGACCCTCAGTTCAACACATAAAATGAGGCCCCTCAAATCCTGGTGCCCCCTCTCGTGACCTGGGGAAGAGTGGTCATTATAGGGTGTTAGGGAGGGGAGGGTCTTGTGATATATCCCCCAGTGGAACACACTGGGAAAAAGAAAAGTCTCTGCTAGATAGATAATTGGGAGTTGAGGGGCAATTTTGGAAACAAAACCTAGGGGAGAATCCCGTCCACATGACGGAAGGAATAAGGTTAGGATGGTCTTCCCTCCACACTGGCTTTTGTTGCCGTGAGATTTCGTTCCTCTGGTTGGCTCATGCCTTGTTCCTGCGATTCCCAGGCCTCGTGTCTTCCCATGGCTGTTGGATGTGTTTGTGTCCTGGCTTTCCCCACGGTATCTGATAAAATGGTCACTGCCACCTTTGTATTCATGTTCGATACAGGGCTGATCATTCCCGTCTCTTTAGTGTAACCCCAAATATTTTGAAGATTCAGAAAGTAAAAATATAAATTTTACTAACCTAGGCATGACAATTGGTGGCAATTAAGAATTTAACTTGCCAAGAACCATGTTTTTTTGTGGGGTTCTTTAACTACATAGAAGTGGCGGCAAGATACTCAAATATGACCTTAAATATTGGTCGTGACATACTTCCCTGTAGCCATGACCCCTAAAGGCTGGCTTTCAGAATGTAAACTCCTGTCACAGCTTACAGGAGCGTCATAGCCAGCTCTTTTAACGGCATTATTTTAAGACATTAAATGTCACTCTGGGGATGTCATTAACTATCAGACATATGCAATTGCCTTTCTTAGTGAAGAAAGTGTTTTGACAACTTGGATAAGTTGCCGTCTTTCTCCCCCTCGTTTTGTCTTGGAAGACAAAATGACTCATTTCTAACGCAAAGAATAAAAAAGTCTTTGTATCAGAAATGGGATTTGGAAGTTCAGATCTGGGATTTGGCTGTACTCAAAGATGACACCCAAATACCAGAGGCACTTAATGACAAGCCTTGCGAGTACCTCTGGTTCTGTCTTGGAACCATGTCGTGACGAGTGTCCCTGGGACCTGGGTGATGACCTAGTCTATGCCTTCAGATAACAGAAGCCTTACAAGTTTCATATGTTTTTTCTGAATGGTTCCAGAGAAAAAACAATGGATAAAAGTTGCACTAAGAAAGATTTTGACTCAGTATAAAGAAAAAACAATGTGTAACAATTAGTGCTATCTGGAAATGAAATGACTTACTCTGAGACAGTGAGTTAATTGCCTGTCACTAGTGGGATTTAGGCTGGGCATGGGTGGGGGGGGAGCTGGAAGGGATAAAGCTCTTTTCTCCAAAGACATGTCAGACTCAGTCCAGGATCAGTGGAATCCAGAAACTCAGTGTATAAGTAAAGACGAATTATTAATATTAGAGTACTCCAGATTAGGGGTGGGGTCAAAAAGGCAGAGCAAAATGCATTACACTCCCCCAAAACTTATTTAGTGATTAAGCACAATATGAACAAAATGAAAACACATCCCCTATCATGGCCGGAAAGTGGGATGGAGCCCAGCTTGAGGCAGCGACCAGGTGAGTCAGAAACGAGTGATGTTAATTTGGACTTGTCTCCTCGGTGGGCTTCTGGGCGAGTGACTGGAGAAACAGTGAGAACTGTCAACGTTTTCCCTCCTCAAACAGTTCTTATTCTCAGGAGGAAATAAAGAAATAGAGGGAGTGGGAGACCACAGAAGGACGGGCTGTTTCTCCACCCAGTGACGGTGCAGTGACGATGAGAGAGAGGGAGCCCAGAGCCCCCTTGGCTACCTGGAGACTCCCCAGGGCCACGGTCGCTGCCTGCTCATTTGCTCCTCCTCCTTGGAGATCCCTAAATCCAGAAACCACAGCAGCACGGTCGCCAGAACCTCTGGTGGGCAATTCATCTCCTAACCGTACTTTGCTTAGGCCTCCACACGCTGGGGAAGTCATGGGTTTAATTTTGAAATTATCCTTCTTTGGAGAAAAATGCAAAATGTTTCAAATAATTTTCAGAAAAGTAGAACCCAACCTTTTACTCTTGGTACTTTTTAGTGACATCTTCAAGCAATAATAAAAGCACAGAACCCAGTAATTGCTTTTTAATAAAATGTTTTGTTTTTTTGTGATGCAGAGAGCAGTTCATATTCATTGTAGAATATCTGAAAAATGCGGAAAAGCCTAAATAAAGCTGAAGAGCACATGTCACCCATCATCCAGAGATAAATACTGTCAACATGCTGGTGTTCATTTCGTTATTCTTACGTGGGTGTTTAATAATTGGATTGCTCTATGCATACACATTCATAATCTAACTTGTTTAACTAATAATACATTGTAAACACTTTCCATATCCGTAAATAAAAACCTATATGACAATTTTTAACCATGGAGTATTCCGGCCTATGGATATACTATAATTAATTTAACCAATCCCTTGTTGCTAAATATGTAGATTGTTTTGACTCTTTTGTTAGCATATAACTTTGTGATAAATGTTTTATGCTTTCATTTTTGACCACATCAATAATTTTTTCCTTTGAATTTTTCTAAAGAGAAATTTCTAGATAAAAGGTATGCTCACTTCGAAGTCTTTGTATATTGCCCATCTCCCCCGTTCCCCCAATAACCTAAGGCTGTGACAATTGGCAGGTTTTCCCATTATGTGGGAGTCCTGTTCCTCCACATTTTTGCCAAAACGGGACATAGTCATTGTTTCAGACCCTGCTAATTTTCCAGTCTGGTTGGTGAAAATGCCACGTCATCATTTCAACTAGCGTTTCTCTGACTGTTGCAGAGGTTGACCGTGTTTTCTGGGTCGTTTGTCATTCTTGCTCTTTGCCCATCCGTGTCCAGGAGTGTCTGTCCTTTCTGTGTTGATGTTTAAGTACCCGCCTTGGCCTTTACGTATTTTAGTTTGGATAAAAGACATTGGAAACCACTTTGCTAGGAAAATTACAATTGGAAAAAATGAGTTAAGAATTACTTTGTAAAGTGAATAACTATCATTTAAACACAAATCCATATTCGCCATGTAGCATTTGCTTAAATCTAGCCACTTACATATTGGTTCTGCCTTTGGTCCCCAATTAATTCTTTTTAAATCCAGAAATATCTTATAATTGTTCCTAAACTCTAAAATGTTGTCGAATAAATTTAAGCAATAATATAAAAGTAAAAACTACATAAATTTATTCCAAGCGGATACCTGTAGGAACATATGTGCTTCCCTGTCCCCTTGAATCCACGTGGAGGGTTGATGTCCGTTGCATTAGTACCTTAAGTACAGGTGACATGTTGATGTGTTCCTCTGTTTTCCTGTCACCTGGAAGGCTCAGGCACTGTAGGAAACTGAGCTAAGAATCTTAACTGGAGCATGTCCTAGGCCAGTTCTACAGCATGTCCTGGCTTAGGTGAGTTTTCTTTGAGGTCCACACGCAGACTGCATGTTTCAGGAGGACAGGAACAATGTTTTGGGCTTATTTTCCTCTCCTTTAAAGTTCCCACCCCAGTTTCAGGTTGAGAGTCAGTACAAAATCCATCAGTAATTATCCAACTGAATGGTTTAGCATTTTTATGTCACCAGAATCAAAGAAGAGCACACATCAAATGGGAGAGCCAAAGTCATTAGTGGAACGATTTTGCTAAGTCACAAAACACAAAGAGAGGATTTGGATCGATCTCTATTTGGAATGAAGATTGCCTTCCTCTTTCACACAGGCAGCTCCAATTCCTCATCGTCACCAAGAAAGCATCACTATTCCACTGCGCTGATGCTGTCGCTAGGAAGTAGCTTTGGTCAGATCTGCCTGTGCAGGACGGATCTGATTCTCCTACTTCTAGAGTCTTAAGAAATGCCTGGCAGATGTTGATTTAGGAGGCGAGGGGCAAATGAAACAATTTGAATGTTTTTCTTTTTCTCATTATTCAAGGTTTCAAAAATGAGGACAATGAGACTCTGGCGTGGGAAGGTGTCATGAAGGAAAATTACCTTGTCAAGATCAACACGAAAGCCAACGACACCTCAGAGGAGTACGTCGCCATTTATTTCTCTTTGCAAGGCTCCCTTTGTATACGTAGCCTGCAGGACGCAGGCAGCTCCCTGAGCAAACTCGGTAAAGGGCATTTTCAGCAGAGAGCAATAGCACCGCAAAGATATTACCCAGGCAATTGAAGATGACAAACACATAAGTGTGTGCCAGCCTTTTAGGAAGGTGAAAAAAACCACCCACTTACTGTCCCAATTGTCCTTCAAGGCCCTGGGGGAGAAGGAGGTGTTCGGAGCCTGCAGCGCAGGACCATGGAACCAGGTTAACAAGAGCGTGGGTTCCCCTGTCGTGGCTGCAGAGGTGGGTTCCAACAAGACTCACAGGTCGTGGGTAATTGGCATTATCTTGC
>CAUYRT010036021.1:0-31068 GCA_963574885.1 Lepilemur ruficaudatus
GGTCTGATAACAAGAATCTACCTAGAACTCAAAAGAATTAACAAGAAAAAATCAAACAACCCCATTTATAAATGGGCAAAGGAGATGAACAGAAACTTCTCCAAAGAAGACAGAATAATGGCCAGCAAACATATAAAAAAAATTCATCATCTCTAATCATTAGAGAAATGCAAATCAAAACCATGAGATACCACCTAACCCCAGTGAGACTGGCCTCTATCAAAAAGTCCCAAAACAACAAATGCTGGCGAGGATGTGGAGAGATAAGGACACTCTTACACTGCTGGTGGGACTGCAAATTGGTGCAACCTTTGTGGAAAAGAATTTGGAGATGCCACAAAGAGCTAAAATTAGAATTACCATTCAATCCAGCAATAGCATTATTAGGCATCTACCCAAAAGAGATTAAGACATTCTATGATAAAGACATCTGCACCCGAATGTTTATGGCAGCACAATTCACTATTGCTAGGTCATGGAACAACCCAAGTGCCCATCAATTCATGAGTGGATTGTTAAAATTTGGTATATGTTCACAATGGAATATTACTCAATTTTAAGAAACGACAGTGCGTTAGCACCACTTATATTATCCTGGATTGAGCTTAAGCCCATTATTCGAAGTGAGGTGACACAAGACCTGAAGAATGGGCCCCACTTGTACTCGCCATCAAATTGGTATTGACTCATTAACACTATGGTGCTCAAATGGTGGGAGTGATCACTAGGGATTTGGGGGGTGGGGGTAAAACCATGTCTGAGTGACATGGTGGGCACTGTGGAGGGGTGGGACATGCTTGAAAAGTAGTTGGGGAGTGGAATTAGGGGGTCTCAATAGGGGAAAGGAATTCCTCTAAAACTGATTTATATGATTAACTATACATCTCGGTAAATTCACTGAAAATCATTTAATTGTACACTTAAAATGGAGTAAAGGCATGATATGTAAAGTATACTTCAATAAAGAAAAAAAAGAAAACACATAGAATATATTAAACTAGTTGGTCTTCTTAGTTGCACGTAATAGCAAACTCATGCTGATTTAAGAAAATTTATTTTAAAAAAAGGTTTCTCTTGGTATGTCTTTAAAATTTTTGTTATTCCTTGTTTCTTGAAGGGTTATCTCACTCAACTTACATGAATGGCTACCTTAATCATTTAGGACACATCAAGGACAGCACTTCTTTCTATAAGGCTTTCTCTAGTCCATCTGCTACCACAAATTTAGTGAAATATTCCTTTTCTAAGTCTCATGACATATGGTAGATTGCCTTCATAATGTACTTATAATATAATATTGTAATTATATTTTTATGTTCCTCGCCATACTATGAATATGTTACGAATAGGAGGGGGATACTTCTCTCTTTCCTTTGTGGTAAGGAAGGTAAAGGTATTATACAAAATTTTAATTTTATTTATATATTTTCTGGGCCAATTACTAATTTTATTCAGATATCTGTAGATCTGATCATTAAAATAAAAATATATAATTTACATGGTTTATTAAAAATTTGTTTCCTGTTTTCATGCTCAGTGTTTTATCATTGCTAATTAAAACTATCTGCAAGGTAATTTCCTCTAATAAGGATAATTGTCTATTTTTCAAAAAGCTAACTGCTTCCTAAAAGAAAGAAGAGAAATATAAGGCTAATATCAGTGTCTATGCTTCATACAAAAACAAAGCAAAAAACAACAAATGAAAAAAACAACAAAAGAACTAAGCCTAATACCTCTAGTTCCTTTTTAATTATTATTTATACAAAATAATTGCACATTTAGGGGGTGCAAATGATATCGTTAAGGGGTGCATGTGATATTTTTATAACAAGCATACAATGTGTCATGATCAAATCAGGGTAATAGGGATATCCATCACCTCAAACATTTATCATTTCTTTGTGTTGGGAACATTCCAAATCTTCTCTTCAAGCTATTTTGGAATATGCAATAAATTATTGTTAACTATATTAGCCCTATTGTGCTATCAAATACTAGAACTTATTCTGTCTATTTAACTGGATTTTTTTTTACCTTTTCATCCACACTGCTTCATCCATCCCGTCCCAAATTGATGAGATAGCCATACCCCTGCTGTTTATTCCAGCACTATTCAAAGTAGCCAAGAGATAGAATCAACTGAAGTGTCCATCAATAGATAAATGGATAAAGAAAATGTGGTACACACATATACACACATACAATGCAATGTGATCCAGCTATAAAAATGAATCAAATCTGTCATTTGCAGCAACGTGGATGGAACTGGAAGGCATTATGTAAAAAGAAATAAACCAGGCACACAAACACAAATATGGCATGTTTTCACTCATATATGGGAGCTAAAAAGTCTGATCTCATGGAGGTAGTAAAGAGAACAGTGGTTACTTATCATTTGAACTGAGCCATCTTTGTCAAATAGTTTTGACCCACCAAATTCCCTAACTTCTTTTTACGTCATACTGCTGGCTTCCATGAATGGCGAAAAGTGTGTTCAAGAGCCCTGGAATGGGAATTAAGAAGAAAAAGGTGCTAAAGGATCTCTTTTATCCTATATGTGTTGCCCTGGAAACAGTTTTGTGTCCTCTTTGCTAACATCGCCATGTGTGAGTTATCCTGAGATTAGATCTACTCACTTGAAGAAGAAATAGATAAACATAGTAATGCCTCTATGGATTTGCCTAATTCTTGACATTTCATATAAATTGTTCTGCTTCTCTTCATCCAAATGCAGGCGATACATTGTAAATCTACTTTTGGCAAGCAAATCATATTGGAAATTCACCAGGATACTGAAACCTCAATGAATTCATTTTAACATAAAGACATCTTTTGTAATGAGCACAAAAATACCTTAATTCATGCATTTTCAAGCCTTTATTTTTCTTTTTCTCTTTTTACTATTTTTATGTTTTGCAGTATATTTACAAACGAATCTTGCCTGACCCATAGACAAGAATTCCACTTAAATTTTAAAATTACTAACATCTCTTTTTTGGGGGATTAAGTGTGTGCTTCATTTTGGCACATATGTTTGTCAATATCTTGGTGAATTTCTTAGCAAATTTAAGACCCAATTTAATCTTTCTTCCGTGACTATCTCTCATTATGAGACCACTGCTAATCTAAAATTTTCAGTGCATAAATACTTCTTGCTCACTGTACCTGACGTTTTCAAAAAGACAGCCTGACATACACCATTATACTTCAGTCAAAATATAATTAATTATGAAATTTCTGCTTCTAGGCATGAACAATTATTACCTGATTTGCTTTTTCCTATTAGCAAACATAAAATTGGGGGGGGGAAGAGATACTTATTCTCAAGCATTGGGAAATAGTAATAACAGGATCATGGGGGAAAAAAAAAAAAGCTCGTGCTCATACCAGCATTCTAAAGGAGAACCATTATAATTTCCATGTTATTGGAAGGTAAAGTCCAAAGAAAACAATAGTTTTCCTGATCTGAGGAAGCAGAAGTCAGAGGTTTAATCTGCAAAAGTGCCTAAAATGTATGACAAAGTTTACCAGAAAAGGAGAAACTTTGCAGAAAACCCCCAAAAGAATGCATGGGGGTTCACTATGGGTCTTTGGCCAAAGACTGTGCTACACAAGCGTAGTAAGGCACTCTGAAAGACCTAGTCTTACCAACCTGCAGTTATAGCAAGGCTAAGTGTAGGATAGAGTCACCAGAATTCTTGCACTACTCTGTGAGATACTGGAATTCTCATCCAGCTAGAGTGGAGAAGCCTCAAGAATACTTAGTGAACACCTCAAGCATTTAGCTGAGACTCCAGAAAGGCCAGGCTTTTAGTGTAAGAAACATGCTTTAGTGTAAGAGATGTATCTTAGTACTAAGGACACAACTGAGTCATCATAAAAATAGTTTTTAAAAGTCTAACAGTATCAAAAAGAGCTTCAGTATGTTAACTGCCTACAGAGGAGAGAATTCAACATCCACTGAAGGAAAATGGTATGATTTGGAATCTTTGCAGTGTATCCAACATAATGTCAAGTATATGATTGAATTATTATACACATGAAAAATCACGGATTGTGCTCATAATCAAGAAAAATAAACTATTAATGCCAATAGAATCCAAAGCAACACGGAATTTAAAATCAGCAGACAAAGGCCACAAAGGAATTGAAACTATAAAAAAGAAACAAATGAAAATTCTAAAAGTGGAAATTACTATATATGAGATAAAAAATACACAGTTTGAATACTGAAGAATGAAGAATTAGTAAACTTAAGGACACATAAATATACATAATCCTTTCTGAAGGAAAGAGAAAATAATTGAAGGAACATATGGATAGGGATTTAGTGAACTATGGTATCATATCAAGTTTTCTAATAAGCATATATTTGGAGTTCCAAAGGCATAAGACATAAAGATTAGGGGCACATAAATTATACAAACATTGACAAAAACACCAAATATGTTCTTAAAAATCCATGAGTTTATATTTTCCAGAAGTTCGACCAAATTTAAGATAAATCAAAAGAGAATCACAATTATATGTATCCTAATCTAATTACTGATAAGAAAAGATAAAGAAAATAGCGACATCATATACAAGGGACCCTTGATATTCACAACTGGATTCTCAACAGAAACAGTGGAATGTAGAAGACAACAGAACAGCATCTTTAAAATACTGTAAAAATGTTAATCCAGAATTTTATATGCAGCAAAAATATTCTTCAAAAATTAGGATAAAATAGACATTTCCCAATTAAAAAAAAAACCTGAAAGGATTCGATTAAAGCAAATCTACCCTATCATAGATGACAGCTGATGTTGTTCAGATCGAAAGGAATAATATATGACAATGCAAATTGATAGGACAGAATGAGGAGTTCTAAAAATAGTGTGTGTGTGTGTGTGTATCTTTTTCCCCCACATTTTTAAAGGCAAAAATAAAAAAAAAAAAAAAACAGTGACATTACATTACAGGGTTTAAATGTGCAGAACTAAAACCAGTAGCACAAAATATAGGGATGGTAAATGAATTATGCTGTTGGAAGAATCTTTTGTTCTGTTATAGTTTTAAAACATTAACCTTAGGCAGAATATGAAAGGTATGAATGTATAATATACTCACTAGAGTAAACCCTAAAAACAAAGTGCAAATACATATAGCAAATATTTCAAAGTAGAGGACAAAAAAAAAGAACAATAACAAAAAAAATCCACAAAAAGGCAGGAAAGAGGAACAAAGGAATAACAGAATAGAGAAAATAGAAGGTAAAAAGTAAAATAGTAGACATAAATCACACCATATCAGCAATTGAATTAAATGAACATTAACAAAGGACATCAATTAAAAATATAGTTAGATAGAATGAAAATATTTCATAGCACAACAAAGTGACTATAGCTAAAAATAAGTTATGGTATCCTTTAAAAATAACTAAAAGAGTGGAATTGGAATGTCCCTAACACAAAGAAATGATAAATGCATGAGGGGATAAATACCCCAATTACCTTGATTTGATTACTACATATTGTATGTCTGTATCAAAACACCACATGTATCCCAACTATTATGTACTCATAATAATTAAAAAGAAAAAGAAAAAGATGAGAGAGTGTCAGGTTGCATATTTATTCAATCTGTCTACATATTGCATATTTATCCAGGCTGTCTACAAAAAATGTGTTTTAAATACAAAAACAAGAAAATTAGCTTTTCAAAAGAAAATTTGAATGGCACATTGGAGAGAAAATGATTTTCTGACACAGAATATTAAAAGAGATAAAGAGGGATATTTCATAAGGATAAAAATGTTCAATCATCAGAAATACATAACAATCTACTTAAAACAAAATTTTAAAAGAAAATCCAAAGGAGAAAAAAGTTAAAACCAAATATAATTATTGATGGAGATTCCAACATATAATTTTTGTTAATTGATAACTTAACAAAATTATTTAATTGATTTTATTAATTAATAATTATGCAAATTATCAGTTACGATATAGAATATTTTTAAAATATTAACTAACCTGACCTAATTAACATTTATAGAATACTAGAATACTTCAACCGGAATTCAGAAAACACATTTTTTCTAATTGCACATGGAACATGAACCACAGCACACAATATGCTGTGCCACGATACACCTTTCTACACATTTCGAAAAATTGCAACTTTGAGAGTACTATGCCCACAGCAGATTATATGTTGCCTGATATTTTAAGGAACCAATGGATCACAGAAAAAATTACAGAAAAACTGGAAAAGATTTTTAATCAGATGATAATGAAAATATAATAGATCAATAACTATATGTTATAATCAGAGAAATACTTAGAAGATAAATGCTTTATTAAAAATAATATTTTAAAAGAATGATGTAATATTCACTATAGGAAGCTGAGAAATTTTGTGCAAAGTAGATTTGAAGTAATTGCAGGGAAGGAAATAAGGGTAAAAGCATAAATCAATGATGTAGAAAATAGTAACAATGAAAGAACATAAAAGCAGCCAAAAAATGGCTCCTTGGAAAAATTAATAATATTGATAAATCCCTAGGCTAGTTTAAGAATAAAAGAAATAAATACTACCAATGTTATAAATGAAAGATCAGTAATACAGATCTTCTACATATTAAATAGATAGCAAGGGTATACTATACTATTTAACAACTTAGCTTAAATTTTAAAATTTATAAAAAAATAACTTACCACAAAGCACCCAAGAAAAATTAGAAAATGCAAATAGTTCTACCAAAGTAATTAATAATTTAAAACTTTCCTGAAAGGGAAATTCCAGATAGTTTCAGTGATGAATTTTAGCAACTATTGAAAGATGAATAATACTAATCTTATATAAATTATTTTAGAAGTTAGAGGAGGATGTGTCCCTTCTCTATATATTTTATGATCATTTCATGATTATTATTTTCCTGATAACAAAGTGACACAAAATTATTAAATGTAAATCAAATTATAGGCCACTTTCTCTTATAAACATATGAAAAATCCTTAAGAAAATGTTACAAAATTTAATACAGCAGTATGTAAAAGTGACATCACCTCTAAGAGAGAGTTTTTACAGAAATCTAATGTTTGTTTTGCATTCCAAAATTAATCAACATTTTTGCCACTTCAATAAAATAAGGGGAAAAGTATATAATCATTTCAATCAATGCAGAAAAATAATTTAACAAAATCCAACACCCATTCATGAAAATAAATGTCATCAAACTGAGAATATAGAACGGAAGTCATTAACCTGATAATGGGCTTTACAAAAAATGATGAAGGATTGCTTTTTTATATAATTTAGAATTAAAGCAAGGATGTCCTCGAATCACTTTAAACTGAAAAGAAGAAAATATTAATATAAGAGAATAATTTTGTGACTCAGCTTAGGCAAATATTCCTTAGGTTCACAAAAGTGCAAAACATGAAAGAAAGACATTGATAAATTGCACTTCAAAAAGTGAAATGCTTCTAATCTTTGAAGAAACCACTAAGAAAATTTTTAAAAAGCAGATTTTGAAAAAAATTGCAACACAGTTTTGACAGAAAAATTGTACAAAGAGTATATAATGGGTACTTCAAATCGACAATCAAAATGCAAACATTTTGCTTAGCAAAAGACTTGAACAAGCACTTCACAAAAGAATACAGAATAACAAGGAGAGCATGTAAAGTGGTGCTCAACATCATTAGTCATGAAAGAAAAACAAAATAATTCAACAATGAGAACTCTACTAGAAATGAGAAATCTGTTAGAAAGGCTGAAACGAAAGTCTACTAAACTGATTAGCTACTTCTTATAAACATATGCTATGACCCAGCAATTTCAATCCTAGTTATTTACTCAATAGATATGATAGTATAGGTCCTCCAAAAGGCTTATATGCAAACATTTATGGCAGATCTACTCATATTAGTCAAAATTAGCAAACACTCCAAATATTAATATCTATCAATAGGAGAATGGGTATAAAATTTGAGGTCTAGTCATATATTTTTAATAAAATGAGTCACTGTTACAATGTTTGAACCTAAAAAGTATGTGTTAAATCAAAGCACCAGACATAAAAAAGTACATATAATTAAATCCTTTTATATGAAGTTCAATAATAAGCCATACTATTTAATGGCACTAAAAATCAAACAGTGGTTGCCAATGGGAAATGTTTATATTATAGAATAGAATTGAGTACATGGGGATTTTCTTGGTCAATGAAAATGTTCTGTATCTGGATTAGCGTACTGGTTACAAAAGGTGTTAAAATCTGCCAAACTCATCATATTTTAAAAAGTTCATGTAATAATTTTATTGCTCTATTGAGATATATAAATCATGACGTGTTACACTTAAGATCTGTGTGTATATTTCACTTTTACTTATAAAACTTTTACTTATAAAAATATGAATTATATGAATTATGGTATTCATGTTTATTTCAAATAAAACACTGGCTAGAAAATCATCCACTTGTCCATTTATCAATCCAGCTACCCATGGAGCTATCCATTCGACCAATATTTACTGAGAGCATCATAGTCAATTGTACCAATCAATCACTGATGATATAAGGGTTCTAGTGAAACTATAATTAATATAAACATGAAATTACAAAATAATTATATAAATATTATGAAGAAGTAAGTAAGAGATACTATTCAGCTTTTGGATTTAAGGGACCAGGGATGATAACACCTGTATAAATCAAAGAGCACGAGAAGGAGCTTAGCAGGCAAAATAGATTGTCACAGTTAATTTAAGGATAGAGTAGAGCTCTCGATCTAGAGACAAATTGCTTCCATTTGAATAACACATTGCCTTTTACTAGTTCTAAGACTTTGGGAAGTAACTTGATTTTCTGGAAGACAATAGTACCTATATCATAGGAGTACTGAGAGAATGAAATATTGATGGGAGGGTCCCATGACTATTTTAAAGTTCAGTGATTTGCCAGGACATACAGAATTCAATGTGGATTATATATTCATGGATAAGATTTATTACAGCAAAGGATAACAAGTAATAGCAACAGGGGAAAATATTCATTAAGTGAAGTCAAGAGGGGTAAAGTGAAGGCTTCTGATTTCTTACCTCACCAGAGTTTCTCTCTATTAGACCCAATTTCTCTCTATTAGAGAACTACAAGGGCACAAGTGGGAATATCCCTGCTGACTCAAGCACACTGAGTCTCAAGGGTTAAGACTTTTATGGAGAGCTGGTCACACAGGCACATTCCCATTATGCAGCCAGCCATGATAACTGAAACTCAGTACCTTAGCATAGATTCCAGATGTACATCATGTCTTGCTAAGCAGTCCTGACAAGCAGGTACATCAGGCCCTTTTGTTTGCAGGCATACAGTATAACATTATTAATTACTAACATAGAGAACATCCAAGGACCTTATTCTTAGGCATCAGCCAAGTATAAATCATGATTGTGGGTTGCACTGGAAGCATGCAAGGATTGAGTAACCATAAATTCTGTGTTCATTCTTCCTTTAAGTTGAAACCTGGAAGTCTAACATGATTCTCTGGAAAGTAATAGTATCTGTATCATGGAATTACTTGAAGGATTAAATTTGTTTTTACAAAAGGACATATGAAGTGCTTAAAAATATTGGCTGGCCGGGCCCGGTTGCTCACGCCTGTAATCCTAGCACTCTGGGAGGCCAAGGTGGGTGGATCATTTGAGCTCAGGAGTTGGACACCAGTCTGAGCAAGAGCAAGACCCCATCTCTACCAAAAATAGAAAAAAATTTAGCCGGGCATGGTGGCACATGCCTGTAGTCCCAGCTACTAGGGAGGCTGAGGCAGAAGGATCGCTTGAGCCCAGGAGTTTGAGGTTGCTGTGAGCTATGCTGATGTCACAGCACTCTAGCCAGGGCAACAGAGTGAGACTCTGTCTCAAAAAAAAAAAAAAAAATATATATATATATAGGCTATAATAATGTAATAAAGTTCATTAGATATGAAATGTCCAATTTCAAATCAAAAGGTTTATTATATCTCAAACAAGAAGCAGTGTAATTAATCACCTAATTTATCGACACACCTTAATGCACCTAAATTGTAGACACAGTTTTGCCATCTTAATGGTAGCTTATTTATACCAGCAGCAAAGAAGCCTGGAGAGCCAGTGATGATAAAAGTGTGAAAGGCTTTTTCCATAGTCTGTTGAAAATTGAATAATTTTCCTTGCAAGAAGTGGTGTGAAGCCTGGAAAAAGTGATAGAGCGAGGTCTAGTGAATCTGGTGGATGACAGAGAGTTTCCAAGTCCAGCCTCTATAGTTTGAGCAGTGTTGTTTGTGCCACATGTTGTCCAGCATTGTCTTGCAAGAGGATTGGCCTGTGTCTATTGACCAATCTCAGCTGCTTAATCACAAGTGTCCTCAATATTTCATCCAACTGGTTGCAGTAGACATCTGCTGTAAGCAATCAACCAGGTTTCATGAAGCTATAGTGGATAATGCCAGCACTGGACCACCAGACACCAGTAGTATTTTTGATGAATATTCAGTTTTGGACTGTGTTTCAGCACTTCATCTTTATCCAACCATAGTGCCTAATGCTTGTGATTGTCAAAAAGAATCTGTTTTTCATCACACATAACAATACAGTGTAAAAATGGTTCACCTTTATGTCATGACAGCAAAGAAAGGTAGACTTTGAGACGATGTCTCTTTGATGCTCATTTAATTCATACAGTACCCATCTATCCAGCTTCTTTACCTTGCCCATTTGTTTCAAATGGTCCAATATTGTTGGCATAGTAACATCAACAATTCACACAGTGGGTGAGATGGATTTGCTTTTACTACAGCTTTCAGCTCATCTTTACCTCTGTGGTCTCAGGTTGTCCATGGGGCTAATTTTCAAGGTTAAAATCTTGAAAATTAGAACAGAACTTCTCAAACCATCGACCTGTTATGCATTCGTTAGCCACATCCTTCCCAAACATGTCTCTGATATTTCAAGCTGTCTGCACAGCATTTTTTCTATGACGCAACTCACATTTGAAAATAACATGAATTTTTGACTTATCCATGATTTCAAAAAAAATGTTCTAAAAAAAAATTAGAAACATAATCACAAGCCAAACCATGTGTTTAAAAGAATGAGGATGTACCTTCACAATAAAAATTTTAAGAAGTGTCAAAGTAAAATGTCGGATAGCAATTGTCAAACTTAGTACTTAAGGAAATTGGACATTTCATACTTAAATTAACACTATTATAATTAGAAAACTGCAAAAACTTTATGTCCTAAAGTGAAGAAAACTGCAATAATGGTTAGAAGGGAGTGTTTAAGTGGGTAAAGGGTGTGAAAAATAGGACTGGAGTGATAGGAAGTGTCCGTGTCATAAAAAGCTTTGGTTATCAAAATAGATAAGTTGAATTTTATTTTAGAGATGATGTGAGCCCTTGAAAGATTTTTAAATATGGATGTTTGGTAGACTACAAGATGGAGCCCAATGATCGCTGCTTCTTGGTACACCTTGTGAAGATTCCTTCCAAGTAATATTGGTGGGGATTTGTGGGAGCAATGGAACGTGGGAAAAGTAATGATATATCGCTTCTATAATCAGGTTATAAGAGAGACTGATTTGTTTTGAGCACTCTTTCTCTCTCTTTTTCTGTCTTTGATTACTTTCCTTAGGGGAAGCCAGCTGCCATGTTGTCCCATATATAGAACTGTGTGATAAGTCACTGAGGCCTGTCAATGACCACGTCAGTAACTTGAAAGTAAATACTATATTTGTCTAGTCAAACCTTGAAATGATTACACCCTGGCTAAAAACTTGAGTGGAAACTCATGGTATACAATAAGGCACAATTACTCAGCTAAAATAATCCTAGATTGTTGACCAAAATGACTGAGATAATAAAAATTTGTGGTTTTATACTATCATGTTTTACAGTAATTTATCATGCTCTAACAAATAATTAATAGAGGTATGATATTAGATGCTTGTTTAAAATCTTATAACTCACATTTGGTGTGGAAGTTAGCCTACTTTGTACATTTTAAACTCTACTTAATTCTTAGCATTTTAGCAATGTAAAATACTTTGAGAAACCTCTTGTTAATTATTTTTCAGGGACAAGTAATTTTTTTAGCATTAAGTGCTAAATTCCATGTAATGTTTTAATTTTTTGCAGGGTGCTTTTTAAGAATAGGAATTCATTTAATCTTCCCCACAATTCTTTAGTGTAGAAATTCTTATCTCTGGTTGATAAATACAAAATCTGAACTCAGAAAATTATGTGACTTGCCCACACCCATATAGTTAACAAGAATCAGGGCCTAAAATTGAGCTCTATATATTTTTTATTTCAGTAGATTTAGGGGGTACTAGTGTTTGTTACATACATGAATTGTATAATGATGAAGTCCCCGCTTTTAGTGTACCACTCACCAGAATAGTATACATTACACCCAATAGGTAGATTTTTTTTTTATCAAAATGGAAAGATTACTTTTTATTGTATTATAAAAATTAATTCTCATTAAATCAAGTTCAAAACATTCAAAGAAATATATAGAAGAGAAAAATCATCCACAATCTCAACACTCAGTGATAACTTCTATTAATGTTTTGATATATATTCCTGTTTTCTATGCATATATAGAGATGCCATCTGTTTGTATGTATACGTATATTTTAACATACAGTTCAATAGGTAGATTTTTGTCCCTTGGCCCCTCCTACCTTCTCCCTAGTTTTCAACGCACATTATACTATCTTATGACCATACACACCACTCATTTATCTCCCATTTATAAGTGAGAACAGGTGGTATTTATTTATCCATTCCTGAGATACTTCACTTAGGATAAAGTATTCCAGTACCATCCAGGTTGCTGCAAATGACATTTCATTCCTTTTTATGGCTGAATAGTACTCCATTTTCTACACACACACACACACACACACACACACACACACACACACATTTTCTTTATCCACTCCTGGGTTGATGGGCACTTAGGTTGATTCAATAGCTTTGCAATTGTGAATTGTGCTGTGATAAATACTCAGATGCAGGTATCCTTTTTATAAAATGACTGCTTTTCCTCTTGGTGGATACCCAGTAGTGGGATTGCTGGGTTGAATGGCAATCTACATTTTGTTCTATGAGGAATCTCCATACTATTTTCCATAGAGGTTGTACTAGTTTACATTCCCACCAACAGTGTATAAGCATTCTGTTTTCACTGCTTCCATGCCAACATCTATTGCCAGAATTGCCATTATCAAAAAGTCAATGTATCTATTTCAGAGAAACAGATTTCAGGGAAATTGAAAGCCTATATCTAGCCCAAAATCAATAGTTTACTAATAGAAGTAGAGGGTTTGAGCTCAGATTTTTTCATTTTAATATGGTTCTTTTCTGTTCTTACTAAAAATATTTTTTCTCCCTATCAATCTTCCTCCAAAAACAAACTAATTTATTTTATTTATCTGTATACTTGAGTAGATATGTAGCATTATGTAAACCAAGTAAACATTTTGGAATCTATGCTCATTTTTTGACTGTTTCTAATTCAGTGGTTGTTACACAAACATATTAAATGCCAAATACCAGAGCTATAATACCTAGTAGAAACCACCAATGTACACAACCAAGATGTCCTCTTACTTAGACTAATTGAAATTTAAAATTTTTGCCATGAAAAATCTTCCTACAGTACTTTCTCCACTATCTCTGTCTATTCTTAGTTTTATTAAACACACTGTTTTGAACCTCTTTGGGGGAAAATATAGTAATGAAAAACCCACAGCATTGGAATAGCGCTATAGAAGCTATTAATCTACACTATTTTATGCCCCCATTGCTAGGAATTTCCCATTCCCATTTGCCTCAATCTTTCCTGTTTTTTTTCCATAAAACCCCAAAATAAAATCATGTACTTTACTATTGATTTGGTATTTATTCCAATAAACCAGATCAAGACGTGTAACAGTTAGTCACATTGGTAAAAATCTGACATCTCATCAAATCAGACTGGCAAACATGCTTCAGTAGTTACTAATTAAACCAAAACTTAAATTTCATGTTAAAACTCAACTGGCAGGGTGCAGTGGAATGTGCCTGTAGTCGCAGCTACTCAAGAGGCTGAGACCAAGAGTTGGAGGCTGCAGTGAGCTATAATAGTGATTGTGAATAGCCACTGCACACCAGCCTGAGCCACATAGCAAGATGCCACCTCAAACAAACAAAACAAAAAGAAAAAAAAAGGCCAGGTGTGGTGGCTCATGTTTGTAATTCTAGCCCTCTGGGAGGCGGGAGGATCACTTGAGGTCAGGAGTTTGAGACCAGCCTGAGCAAAACCGAGACCCCATCTCTACAAAAAAATAGAAAAATTAGCTGGGTGTGGTGGCACATGCTTATAGTCTCAGCTACTCAGGAGGCTGAGGAAGGAGGATTGCTTGAGCCCAGGAGTTTGAGGCTCCAGTGAGCTATGATGATGCCACTATACTCTAGTCCTGGTGACAGAATGAAACTCTGTCTAAAAAAAAAAAAAAAAAACACCAAGAGAATTTAACTTTGAGTAAAGACAACATCCACCAAATATCTGTTGCTCCAATATTTTATATGAGCAGGAAATAAGTGAATGAAGGTATTATATAACGTACATAATAAATACAGTATAAATACATACACATATATATTCATATGTAGAGAGATATATAAAAATTCATACATAGAGCTTGGAGTCATTTTCACTCTTCATGAACATTTGCTGTTTTACCTGACTGCTCTGCCTGCATTTTCCTGCTGCTGTGAATAAACATTGATTTTCCTGTTGGAGAAACACCTCTGCCTTCCCACAGTTGTAGTATAGATTGGGCTAAAACCATGTCTTATTTTCAGAAGTAGGTGTGCACCTCAAGGTTGCTAACCAGCATATCCTTTACTCTGGTCACAATATTGACTTAAGGATAGGCTATTATGAGCATAAAGAAACCATGCATATAAATCTATAACACACCAGCCCATCTCAAACATCACATCAGCTTGTTAGACTTTTCAGGCTACATTTAGATTTGCATTTTGCTTTATTTTTTGTGGCTTTTGTGACATTCAAAAGTGATGGCTATTGCCGATTGCATTTTGGTTTCCCTCCACTGTTAGCAACTGGTTGCGACAAATCTTATAGAATATCTTGTTTACATTAACTTTCAACAGCTCCTCAAATGTATTTCCCATACTGTTTCCCTGAACTTTCATTTATGTTTTCTTGCTTTTAAGGCAAGAAATATTGGGACTTATGTTCTATGTATCGCCTCATTGGAATTATCTGAGGCATATTTTCCTTCACTGTATTTCAGCACTCTAGCTCCCGAATGTGAAAGCAACTGTAAAATCCACTCAACATTTAAGTCTGTATTTAGTTCAGGTCTCCCTTTTTCATTTGATAATTTGTCCTAAGCTCACATCCACTGTACTTTATTTTCATGGTGTCTATGGAAATCAGGCTGCCCACTAAACAACTACACAGATTTATTCAGAGATCTCAGTTATTCACTGCAAAATCAATCTAGATTCAAATAGAGAATGTACCTCTTTGAAACAAACTGATTGCATAAGTTTTTGGTTACAATTGCATAAAAATGTAATTGGATAATAAAACGTGGTCTTACAGCACTCTGAAATTCTTGAAGTATGTAGGAAATAAAAACAAGTAGTACAATTATAGTGAATAGAGAAATGAAGCAAAGGGAGGTGAGTGGTATCCAAGGTCAACCTGGATGCTAATAAGCTATCTGGGACTTTTTATACAGAACAAAGACCCTGGTTTACTGTCCTAATTACCATTACCATACTGCAATCATTTTAAATTGAGAACCAGCTATGCTGGCATTCTTTAAGGTAAGGTGAAGAATACAGGGGTTGATAAGATGTAGCATCTCATGTACTAGATGGAACCTATAATCTCTTGCTATTTTTCTTCTTCTGTTAATGTGAATATCACCAAAAAACACTTTAAAATGAAGTTTCCCAATTAATCTAAAGGTCTCTCATCCTCTATTTCTATTTAAGATATGCTACAACCTGTTTAGCAGTGGATTTCAGAATCTTCTGATCATGACAGAGAAATTTCTTTCTTCAAGGTAACAATGAAAGCTCTTGCTGCAGGATAGGGAGTGACTAAAAAATTGAGCTTGGTTCACTTATCATACAAGTTGAGATCATTTCAGTTTTGTACACTATAGGTAAGGTAGGAAAGAAAAGATAGCTATTTTTCTATTCCTCAGTCCTCTTCCTGAATTCTATCTCAGGCAGAAAAGGTGATGTGGTAGTTTCAGGCAACATGAAGTATGCCCTAAGTCACTCATTTAATAAAGTATCTTCTGTTTTTGTTTAAAATGGTTAGAGACCTTCATTCTACATCTTTCAGATGGAAAGTGCTATGTCCTAAGAAGGCACAACTTAAAGTCAATCTCTCTGATGTAGACGGATATAAAAATAAAGTACAATTTGTTGAGCATATTCAGTGTGCCAGACGGTATGTAACATTCTCTGTATTTGATGTTGCAATTAAGTTCCTTTAATTTTCTCAATAGCTAAATTTAAGATGAGGATTCATCTATAAAATTTCAAAGAAATTAAGACACCTGTCAAATTTTACTCATTTTGGGAAAAGGAACTTGAGTATAGAGAAGCAGTACACAATTGCAATTGAGTGCAGAAAGTGTCACGTGTAGTCCTGGGCAAATATTCTTCTTAAATTCATCAACTGTAAAATGAAGACAATAATAATATTCACCTCTTAAAAGTAAAAGTTGAATGAGCTGGTACATATAAAAGTCTGAGTTCAGTACCTGATATCGGGTGCATGGCTAATGAATCCATTACTGATTGTAATGGATACTAAGGTGCTTTGCTCAGAATCCCTCTTCAAGACCCACATACCCACCCTCTCTTCTGGAAATGTCAGTTACAAAGGACTCACAACTGTTTCCTTTAGAGAGAATTCTCCTCTACTTCAGAAAACTTTCTATTCCAGGGGTTAACTCTTGCTCAATGATAGGTTAATGTGGAGATACAAAGACTCAACTTTCTTCCTCAATTTAGGAATGTTCTGTAGAGCCATCTCTCAACAATGAAGCCATCCAAAGGACCTGCTGAGGTTTCAGCTGCAGCTGCATTGCAGATCACCTTCTACCCTTGTCCACTCTGCCTTCCTCACTTCCTTTCAGATATCTCTCCTGAGTGTTCTTTCCAATAAATCTGCATGCAACACTTTATCTCACAGTCTGTTTCCAGGAATTCAAATCTAAGATTCTGATAATGATTACAATAGTGATGTCTGTGTGTGTGTGTGTGTGTGTGTGTGTGTGTGTGTGAGAGAGAGAGAGAGAGAGAGAGAGAGAGAGAGAGAGAGAGAGAGAGACAGAGAGACAGAGAGAGACAGAGAGAGAGAGAGACAGAGACACGTGGTGATGAAACCTACTTCCAAAGTTAACTGTACTGATAGCTATCTGGCACCACAGATCACACGGCATGGGGACCAAATATACGTATTTGAAAATACAGCCCTTTGGCAAAAATTGCAGCAAACTAATTGAGTCACGGTTTCTTTATCTGTAAAATGTAATCATCTGTAATTAGTTCCTGCTACCTGAAGGTTTTTTTTAATTAATAGACATACAGTTTGTAAAATATTCTACATATAGTAAGCACTCAATAAAACTAGTAGTCATTATTCTAAGTCTCAGTACTTTTACTTGAAAGGTGGGAATAATTATACTACCTCTCAGATTTCTAAGAGAGCAAGTGATGCCATATATGTGACCACACTGTTAGTAAATACCACACAAACACAAAGCATGTTTCCTACTGTACCGAAGAGAGAGTTGCCAAACTAAGATCTAATTGCTTTATCTTAGGACCTACTGAAAAAAAGATACAACTCTAATTGAAGGACTATAATGGAGGAAGGATCTCATCTGGTATATGATAATGTGGCAAGAGAATTGAAAATAAATTCACTCAAATCCTTTTTCTTTGTAATTTATGATGAGTTGGTTCTGTGACCTTGGATAAGTCACCTAATACTTCAGAGCATCAGTTGTTTGTCATCTACTTCAGATCCAGATTGTTTGATAAAGGGATGATTCTACTATTAATGAAATCACATTTGTAGAACACTTTGAGATATTTAGACGAAAGACGTCACATGAACAAAATGCATCACCTCAGTGTTATTTAGTTAAGAAAAAATAACATGAAGCAGCTTTTCAGTCAAAACTTCTAAATATAGAAAATAAACTAAGATATTATATTAATTTTCCAGACTTTTATGTATAGTTAGGAAGTAGATTCTGGCTTACAACTTAGAAAAAAAAAAGTATAATTCCTAACCCTTTCTAGAAGTTTCAAAGGGCAATTTTAAGTAAGCACCGGTGTAAGCTGCAAGTATATAAAGATAAACTCTAATGATTAATAAAAACTTTGTCTTTGTGGACTATTTTATAGTTTAAATATACATATAGAATTGTAGTTAAAAACCCACAATCTGGTACCAACTACTATCAAACCCTGGCTCTAAAACATATTAGCTGTGTAACCTTGAGTAAATTACTCACCCTTTTCTTTTTTTCTCAATTATTTGATCTGTAAAATAGGAATAATAATAGTATAACTTTAATAGTTATACTTTAATAGTTTAAACTTTATAAAGTGAAGATTAAATAAGGTAATTATACTACTTCACATATAATTATGTATTTTAGATTAGCTGTTTTTATTATATGTAGCCTACTGGGGTCTCAACGTTGACAAAGGTCCAGCAGCCTTGGATAAATAACTCAGTGTTTTCAAGATAGAAGTTTGCACAATTTCACAACAAAGTCAAGATGCTCTATTGTAAAAGCCAATATCGATTTCTCTCATGAAGAGCCTGCCCAACTGAGTCCACAGTCAAAGGAAGGAATCATGATTCAATCCAAATAATGCAATCAGGTAGTTAGGGCAGGGATATGACTTAGAGCTACAGTCCTTCCCCGCCACCTGTAGTAATAGAATGGTCTTCATGTATATGTGTGCACTTCTGCCCAAAGATAACTTAAAGGTACCATTTAGCTGCTTATAAAACTATATCTTCTCAAGGCAAGAACAGGACTCTTTCTGATATATAGCAGCTGTCTTTTTCAGAGGAAATAAATAAATGCCACACAAAAATTTTACTGTAAAATTGTGGAGATGTCAGGAAAAAATGGGATCTACTCTCTAAATCTTTCAGCATATTTAATTTAGCTTCTAAAGAAAGTAATACTAGTGAGCTATTATTTTAAGCCTTAGCATTATTCTAATTTCGTTTAAATCACTCACATAGAAATCACATAAAATAAATGACATTTAACATTGGAATGCATTAACAAAAGCAAAGAAATTAAGAAGATGGTAGGAGTCTATTTATACAGCATTTCCTCTAAGAGCTAATAAAGTATAATGACACTGTTAGTTCAGTCTTCCCTAGTATATGGGAGAGAGCACCAGGATATGGTATAGAGACATCTACTAGATGCTTTTGATGATTGAAATATTTAAGAAAACCAATGGTTACTGAGTATGGTGTTAAGATAGACCCAGATGTATCACCTAGATCCTTGGTGACTGTTTTTTTTAATAAACTCTTTATTTCTGACCTTACTTCAGTAGTCACTTGACTAGTGCTTTAGTATTTTTTAGGGCTTCAGTTTCTCAAACTTAGAGATTGGATTTAGGTGAGGTATATACTAAGTTACTATAACTAAATGACCACCAAATACAGACTCTGGGATGGAAGTCAGTGTGTGGGAAATTGACTAAAAAGTTTATTAGAAATTTACATTGTGAAAGTAAAGGGGACTGACTAAGCAGAGTTAGGCAGAGGGAGAAGTAGACCAGTGATGCAGGTCAAGGGCACCCTGTGGGGAATTCTGAAGTTAGGATAACCATTCAAAGCTCTTGGGTTAAGGGGCCAAACGTTTATACCCTCACATCACTTAATCCTTGGATGCGGGAGACCTAGGGTTGGGAGCCCAACTTTGGCCAAGGTAGTAGCTCACTCGAGAAATACAAGCTATCACCAGAGGTTTGACTACTGAGGGCTGCCAACCAGCAGTACTCTTAGCAGCTCGGATGATCCATTTTCATTCTGGAAGGTGGATCTTGGCCACATCTACTACCATCACCATGTTTTATATTCTACTTCCAAAATGTGGTCCTTAAAAATTTTATGTTTTTTCCAAATGCTGTTTTGTCTGTGGTTTTAGTTTTTTGAATCACCTGCTCATTCTTTTGGAAGTCTAGCTCAATAGCTTGCTTCTCTCTTCTGCATTCTATACCCTACACTATTTTACCACATTACTACCCTACATGTCCTTAAAGCCTGAAATACAAAGTTGGGATTCAGGTTGGCACACTAGATGCTTCAAACTATCATTCCCACTTTTTCAGCTTCATGACCTATGTGTTCACAGATGAGCTAATTCTCATGCCTGTAGAACTACTTGTGGATCATGGAACACACCATCTTTATTCTCTTTATTCTCATTTTTCTACCTCCACATATGCTGCTTTTTCTGATTGATCACCATTTCCTCTTTTTATATCTAATTAAATCTACATATACTTTAAGGTTAAGCTCATGTATTACATAATCCATATGCCATTGCTGATCAACATACTCCTTATTCCTGCCTCCCTATTATTTTTATATATCTTTATTATTGTTCATATTAGACTGTGTAAAAATTTCTGGTTTACTTATTTGGCCCCTCCCTAGACTAGGAGCTCTTTAAAAGGATAATTTATTTAATCTTTATGTTTCAAACATATAGCAAAACATATGGCCCAAAAGCACTTATAACCACACAGTGAATGAATTTGGAATAAATGTTTAAATATATCCATCATAATACTGTAAACTTTAAAAGGACAAAGAGATAGAGACAACTTTTTTCTGACTAGCTTCTTTTCACTAGATGTAGGCTCAATTAATATATGAATGATGAACTTTTTTTATATGAAATGCAAATCAAAACCACAATGAGATACCACCTAACCCCAGTGAGACTGGCCTCTATAAACTTTTTAATTTTTTCACTTTGGGACTCTTTTGTAATATTACTTAGCTTAAAACCCAAATACATCGCACAGCTGTACAAAAATATTTTCTTTCTTTAATTCTTATTCTAGAAGTTTTTTTTCTACTTTTAAAATTTTTATTTTTTTTTTACTTTTTAAATATTTTTTGTTAAAAACTTTTTGTTAGAAACACACATAGTAGCCTAGGTCTACAGAGGGTCAGGATCATCAATATCAATGTCTTCCACCTCTGCATTTTGTCCCACTGGAGAACCTTCAGGGGCAATAATACTCATGAAGCTTTCATCTCCTATGATAACAATGCCTTCCGGAATATCTCCTGAAAGACTTGCCTGGTTTATAGTTAACTATTTTTTATAAGTATAAGGAGCCCACTTTAATGATGAAAGTAGTATATAGTAAACACATAAACCAGTAATATAATTGTTTATTATCATTAACAAGTATTATGTACTATACATAATTGTATGTGCTATACTTTTATTCAGCTGGCAGTACAGTAGGTTTGTTTCCACCAGCATCACTATAAACACATAAGTAATGCCTTGTGCTAAGGCATTACAAAAGCTATGGCGTTACCGTAGCTATAACATTACAACAGCTGTGACATCACTAGGCGATGGTAACTTTTTAGCTTCATTATAATCTTATGGGATCACCATGGTATATGTGGTCTATTATTGACCAAAGTGTCATCATACAGGACATGGCTATATCTCTTTTGTAATAATAATGGTGAATTGAAAAATTAATACAATTTTAATTATGAAGCAATTGACTTTGAGCAAAGTACTTTGCCATTTTCAAGCTGTGCAAAATTTTGTGTGCAAGAAATAAATCCTATTCTGTTAAGCCACTGAAATTTGGGGGAACATATATTATAGCAGCTAAAATTATCTTAACAAAGATACATGGGCAAGGTATTTAACTTCTTTGTGCCCTAGTTTACTCCTTCCATAAAATGGATAACAGTTTCTACTTCATAGGGTTAATATAAATGTTGAAAGAATTAATCTTTGCAAGAGTATTGAGCAATGTTTGACACCTAAAGCTTTCACTATTTAATGAATTTCTGGCTGTTTTTGTTAGAACTGGATCAAGGATTTGGCATTTCTAACCCTGTTATTAGTGGAAAATTCTCAGAACTGCTGTTGATAGGGGTTGAGGAGGACAAAGATGGGTACACATGGGTTTTTGGTTATCGCATTACATTGCTTAATTTATCTCTGTGGTGACCATACATTCAAAAACACCTCAAACCTTTTTCTTCCCTGCTGCACTCCTTAATTATGTGTGCTGCTTGGTAATTTATTGGCTTCTCTTTCCCCTTAACCACCAGGGTCCTGTCATGTGCAAAGTAGCTCCTCCTAGAAGCAATTCAGAAGTTAATAATTCCGATAATATTAACCTGGGAGAATGCACTCTTTGACCGAGGCTGTGTGGCTATTCCCTTAAGTGTCACTTGCTGCTTGCAATATGCTGGGAACGATGCCTTGTTATAACTTGGCCTGTTTTCTATGCTTTCTTTGTGGTCCCTCAGGTGAGATAGGTAATACTCTCAGAGTAATTAATTATGGCTAAAATGAAGAGTTGTATTTTCCCAGCTTGAACTCCTAGAAAATGGAAATATGGGGACATTGTCCTCTCTGGACGAATTTGCTAATGTTTATACATTTTTTTAAATTGCTTATCCCTGAAGAAAAGAAATTGAGTCTCATAGCTATGAATTGGAGAGTCATGTGGCCTTTCCATTTTGTAAACAAGGTTAAAAGGACTGGCTAGAAGTAAATGCCCCAAGTTCTACTACTAATGTGGTTTCAGAGGGCATGACTAATATCCACTTTAACAGCTATCTAGGGTTGAGCAGGCTCTTGCTGTATACAGCAATATTCCAGGGGTTCAAAATGTGCCTTTCAGAATAGGCCCTGTCCTATTGTAAGTGTCTAGAAGCATAGATAGCAGGCATAAGATGAGGGTTCAAATTCAGTCTTCTCCTCCATCACTAGCTGTGTATTCTTGGGCAAGTCACTCACAATTCTCAGTATAAAACAACTCCACAGACATGTATTCAGCACCACATAATGCCTGTATTGCGTCAGGCATTATGTCAGGTGTTCAAGTGACAAAAATGAATAAGACTTAGTCCTTCTCTTTTTCATGCATTATACAAGTAAAGACATGGAAGCCATTGGACTACATGACCTCTAAGGTCCTTTTCAATTCAGGAAATCTTTGATTCCACCAAGCCCTATGTTTCATATATTTTAATTAGTATATGTCTCAAAAACTGAGTATTTTGAGGTTCCATAACTTTGGATGAATTTTGTTATCATTCCCAATGATCTATCATTTCTGACATACCATGGGAAAGGAAGCAGAGTTATCCCTTTCCCAAATTGAAGCTGCTGTAGCACCTCTTTTGCTCTATAGTGTTTCAGCTGAGACATCAGATAAATGGCTTATCTCAGTGCCAATTCTAAAAGGTTTGGAACTTCTATCTTAATAAAGGCATTGTAGTTAGAGGGGTTCACTACCTTCTTAAAATCTATGAGACTTTACTAATAAGAACCACTTGCTAATGTGACAGTTGAGGATGTGCCAGGTAGAAGAATAGGGGCCCTATTAACCGTTAACCTGTTGTGCAATATTCCTCAACTTAGATGCATCAATGTGCAAATATGTATGCTATACAAAACTGCACAGAAAATAAAAGAGAGAACATGTTTCCATATACTGTGGATTCTGAGAGGAGACAAAGAAGAGGCAAAAAGTAGGAAAGTTCTATGTCACTGAAGGAGAAAGTGAAACATAAGTTTTGAGAATACTTGATGGAAAATCAAATAGTACTTATGAAAGCTAAGAAGATACAAGGTCAGCTAACGGTTGGGTTAATCCATCCTTTCTAGATTGAGTAGGCTTCTTTCCCAGGGAAGGCCCCGACTCTACTCTAAAAATTTCAAGAGCTAATATTACAGTAACTGAAGTATGAGGATGATGATGACAATGATGTTTGGTCATCTCCTAAATGTAGAATCATAGTAATGGTTCCTACTTCATAGGATTGTTGTGAGGATGAAATGAGTATATATATGAACATTTTCTTGGTATACAGTAAGCACTATAATTGTTTGTGCAAAACAAAAAGGAAAAGGGATACTACTAGTTGAAATCTAAATTGGACCATTATTTTCATTGTTTTCTTCTTACAAATGGTTTCAAAACTATTTGTCACACACACATATGCATGTGCATGTGTAGATTTTATAGTATGGTAGAATTGATGAGAGTGTAAATGCACTTGTGTATACATGGGTGTGGAGGTGACCCAATGTACATATTCATTTATGGAAGGGGGCATGTGTATACTTGGTACCAGTCACCTTGTACTGGAACATGATTGAATATTGCATTGCATGGTTTTGCTTAATATCCCTGCTTCACCAAAGCTCTTTTTTTGCAGTCTCCTTTTCTCTACATCCAAATATCATCTATTTTACCACCTTGATTCCTCTTTGTAATACCCTTCCCAATATAGTAATACTATCATCATTTTGTGTAACACTAAAGCATTTTCTGTAAAAGAGACTCTTTTGTCCTATTTATTATGTACTAAATTTTAAAAACTCCTGAAAGTGGCTGGTTTCCTAGTTGATTTTTCTCACTAGTACATTTTCCTGAAGATACTTCTTTCTACTACGTTGAACTGACACATAACAAATAGGGACTTTTAATAACCCCCTCTTGCCTGCTAATCTGGTTCTCCACCAGATTTAAAGTTACTTTCTCTGTTCATCACAATGTCAAATGGGGTCAAGGTAAAAATCTAATAAACACTTCCCCTACCTTGGAATTTATATATGACAATGAAACTCTAGGCCAAAATGAAAATCAAAGTGGTCATGATAATAATTATGTGTGAGTTAGTTTCCTCACACTTCCTTACCATAGCCCCTTACCCCATCTCTACAAAGATAACATGTCAAAGTTCCACCAACCCAAAGAAACATCTCATATTTCCTCTGATTATTTTAGGACACTTAAAATGAGGATCTAAATTATTTTTAGCTTGCTCTTTACTGATTAAATCTTCATATGTCTCTTTCTAAATAACGCAACCACATTGTAACAGAGGGCTTCAATATTTTTGTTTGTTTGTAATCTCTTCAAGATTCATGGCACCATGATCAATTGTTAATCAATTGTTAAGGTTTCTTACCTCTCACTCAAGTCATGCCACTTAGCACTGGATGTATGTAGGTGGAAAAACGGTGCTTAAGTTCAGTGACTGAACCACAAAAGTGAGTTTGAGGTATCTCAAGTGATTGTTTTATTAATACAAAGACCTGTCATTCAAAGAAAAACGGATCCCTGTGTATAAAAAAATCAAGATAAGCCTAGACTAGAGACACTATGAATAGTTCTAGCATTTATATTTATATAAATATATAATATATAAGTATTTATATAAGTATCTAAGTATATATATAAGTATAAATATACTTATATTTTATGTAAATATATAATGTGTGTTAACCAAGATGCACTGCACTCAATGGTTCTGCCCTATTAAATGTCAAAATCAGCTAAGAAAATATCAACCACTCCCCTTCTACATATTTCTTCCATTGTTCTCCCTCCTTTCTTTCTCCCTTCCTGCTTTCATCAAACATTTACTGAGCACTTGCCGTGTGCCAAGCACTGTGGTAAGTGCTATCTATGGAGGACACAGTAAAAAGTAATTTATAATATCTGCACCCAAGGACCTCACTGTCCATGCACCTCCTCACCACATCTACTAACTGACTGTTAGGCAAGTCTTTTATAGCAGCAAAGGCAGGTTGGTAAGAGGGCAAAGAGAAGTAACACCTAACCCAAATTAAAAAGACAACTGAAAAAGCACAAAAACGTTTTGATCTTTTTTGTCTCTCTGTAAAGTCAAACCATCACTCACAGTTGAAGTACTGATTTCAGCTCAATATAGTCAAGAACTTCCTCCTGCTCAGTTTTCTGAAAATAGAATGAGCTAACTTGTGTAGCTGTGATTCTGTCACTTTGAATAATCAAACAGGTTTGTGGCTGTTTACTTAGAGTCTAAATAACATGATTATACTACATGATATCTAAGGCCACTTCAAACTCTATATAGTGATAATATTTACATAAACACAGAGTCCATTGTATTTCTTAAATCTCTCTTCCAGTTTAGGTACTATATAGCATTTTGGGTCAGGGCCAGGTGAATAAACAACACTATCCACCCACGTATCAGGAAGTCTGCAGTGCTATTAGGCTTATTTCTCCTTCAATGTACTCAGTCCCAAAGATTAAAGTATAGCCACTCTGTCTGTGATCTTTTGGGAGGAGAAGGGAGTGTTTATACCTCCTGAATTTGATATTTGATATTTGCCAAGGATACTGGAGAATTCAAGTAGAATTAAGCTATGTTGAAAATAAACATAACAGCAAAATTACAGTAAGTTTTGTTGTTTTAGATCTTGATGACAATCATTTATGGAAAATAAACTTGATATAACATTGCTACTACTGCATTTGCTTCATTTCAAATGTAGAAGAAATTTCCAGTTGAATCAAAATTACATTTTTTCCTGCTGATGTAAGCATATGCTCACATGATTTCATTTGCTGCTGTTTGTTGTTTGTTTGTTTATTGTTTTGGCATCCTCTTCTTGATGTAACGTACAGTTAGGGGAATGCTTTGTCTGTGGACTTTACACCATTATTTTCACTAGGATAATAAAATAAGAAAAATAAATCGAAGATTCTACATTCACTAAGAATGCACTAATATAAGCTCACACCTGATGACATCACAAAGATATAGACACATATATTTAAAGAGAGAACAAAAGAGTTGAATTCAGTACTGAAAAATAGATATTTAACAGCTAGTTTTAAAAAGTGAATATTGCCCCTAAGTTTTAGGCTTTATTACACTGCTATTTCCTACATACATTTCTCCCTTAGTGATCTCAACCACTTTTGTCATTTCAACTCTTACTCTTAGTAACTGACTCTATAATCTTTACCTCGGGATCTGTCTTTTCTCCAAATGTCACCTGACTTCTGCACATCTCCACATCAATGTGTCAATAGCATCTTTTGTGTGTGTGTGTGTGTCAATAGCATCTTAAACATTAATTCAAAATATATGATTCTCTTCTCTCAGTCTTTCTATATTACTGGAAAGGAAAATCGTTTTTCTAATCACTCAAGCTATAAGCATTTGCTCTGATTCTTGCCCTTCCTTTGGCTGTTCACATGCAACCAGTCATTAGGTTATGTTAACTCTTCTTTTACAGTGGCTGCAATCTTTCTTCTCTTCCCCATCATTTCTACTCTATCTTAGATATTTATCATCATTGGTCTTAAGCATAGCAATGATCTCCTAAATGGGCTCTATCCAGGCTCTCCCTTTCCAACCTATTCCACATAACTACCAGACAAATCTTCTAAAAATACCATTTTCATACTGAATATCTGTTTTAAAACCTTCAGTAGCCCTCTCAATTATTTTAAGAACAATGTTTGATCAGTAGCCCAGAATTCAAGTTGCCACATATTCAGGCTAAGCTACTACTCTTTAAAATTATTCTTTCACATAAATTAAAGAGGCATATTGTTTACCAGCTATTACCACCTTATATAATAAGAGGGAACTGAAATAGGAAAAAGAAATAAAAATAGTGATGCAATAAACAAGAACAGAAGAATTTCAAGCTCAGTCTGTGCCTCCCGGTCTGTGTCTTTGCTCATGCTATTCTCATCACCTGCAAAAGCTTCACTGATACTTTCCTTGCCCAGCATATGCCTACTTATTCTCAGTAAGTACTCATGTCCACTGTGATTACTTTACTTGATCTTCTTCACCTGTATTGTCTGTGTCACTTGGCATTTAGCACCCTCTGTCTTGGATGGCAATGATCTCTCTCTTTCTCTGTATCCTTTCACTCTTCATTTAGACTGTTGGCTAAGGTCAAGATAAGTCCTGGTACTTCTTTTGTACCTCTCATGAACCCTAACCAAGTTCTCAACACATACTGGTGTTTGGTTATTGAGTATATACTAAAAATGTGCCTTTGTCTGGTGTAGGGTAAAAATATTTGATTGGATTCAATTCTTTATTTTACTTATGCCAGTTTGCATGTTTATGTGTGGATTTAGACCAAATTAGCCTGCTATTCCCATAAATTATAACCTGCAGGGCCATACACCTAACATCTCTCTGCAGATGGAGTTTCAAACTGTGACTGTTTCTTTTAAGCACATCAGTCAAAATCCTGGTTCACAGTTATTTAAAGTGGTTTGTATTTTATGGTCCTATGAAGGCTTCACATTGCAACTGCTGAGCTTTAAAAACACAGAAACTAGAAAGAAGGTACAAGGAACTGCCATCTGTCCCTATAAACAATTATCGGCCAGCCATCTGCCTATAAACTGGGTAATGATTTTAATGCTGGTAATATCTGACTGAAATACTCTTTCTCCACACAGCCAAAGAAAGGGAACCCATTAAAAAGTGCTGATCCTTCTAGTTTTTGTTTGTGAATGTTTTCTTCCGTACAAAAACCTATCATTTAATTTCTGTCTCTATACCTTTCACTATGTATTAAAAAATATTCTTCATGATGCATCTGCAAACACCTGGACCTTTGCAAATAGGTACTCCTATCTACAAATTACCAGAAAGAGTTAGTGAAACTATGGAATATCATTTAGACCCATTCAAATTGAACCAAAGTACACATTACAAAACTGTGCTAAGAGTAATGGGATTAATAATTAGCCTCAGGTTCAAGCCAAGTAGAATAAAGAAACACATGGCCAAATGAAAACCAGTTCTCCTGCCTTTCAAAATCAACTCTGCACAGTTCACAGTCCTGCTAATGGATTTATTATTTGTTATTTTTCTGTGATCAAAATTGAGGTAAATTAGCATGAGTTACAGTGTATTATTCTTTGAATTTGGGCAGAATCTACTTAGTCCTTTACGGTAGGGTATGGCTATTTGACAATGCAAAGATTTCTACATATATGATTTAATATATGAAATCAAGGTCTTGCTTGTGGTATTAAGTCAGAGTCACGGCTCATTCAGCCCATATTCCTTTTTTATACACAGTGGCTACAAAAGAAATGGTGTGGTAGTTTATAGCCTTTATCAATAACATGTATCTCAAAGGTTAGGAATATAGGTAATGTGGATTTTGGGCAAGTGCCATTTTTTTGGAGATGCGTGTTAACTAAATTTCAACCCATAGTGTCTTATACTTACTTATTTGCCCTGAAATTACTTGTGTTTCAAGTATAGATTTTTTTTATATAAAATAGCTTTCAATGCATCTGCTATTTTGTAAATTTCATGTGTAACAGAAATCTTGCCAACATGTTTCACATATAAACTAGTTCCAACAATGTTCATCTAAAGAATTCAGTTATGTTTATCAAATCTTTTCTTGCCTTGCTTTTAGTTATCTATATTCTTTTTCTTCTTTTCTCTAAATAGCATGCCTTCTCAGAAATCTTACTTAAGTAATAGTAGTTTTTCTTAAAATATTGTCTAGCCCACTGAAACTACTTTGGAAAATTTCAGATATCTTAGAAAAGGTAAGAAAAGTGTAATTCGCAGATATTCTGCACCATATTACTTTGTTGTTCTAGGATGTGAGAACTTACGCTATAAATCTTAGATCTATGAATAAGCATCATCTCTACAGAAACTTCAGGGGCTGGAGCTGTTAATGGTTATTAAAACCCTAAGGAAAAATGCATGCTCATTTATAAAACGGCCACCTTCTTTGACTTGGCAAATGACACTAGCCAATAGGCAAAATAAAGCTGTGGTTTAAAGTTAATAACTACTAATGATGTAAAATTTTATTTAAAATTCCAAATAAACAAATTAGAGCAAATAAAAGATTAATGACAAGTCTTCTTACAGAAAAAACTAAATTGAGAGAGCTTTTATTATTATTATTATTATACTTTAAAATGTATGTAAGAATTTTTTTTCCTCTGCTTCAGGCAATGTTAAATACAGGGATATTGCCATTTATACTGTAACAATCATAATAATGTAAGGGAAGCATAACATCCTCGTCATTCAGACTTTCATTTGAAATCTTTGCTCTTTATTTTTTCTAAATCTCTTTGAGATGAGGAAAAACTATTTGTGATGATCTTGATAGTTCAGGTGCAAAAAAGACATTAATAAGGCAAATATTACTGTCACTGTTCCACTATTAGTATGAAAAGATAATGAGTGAATCTGCTAAAAGAAAAAAATGTGGGGGAGAGAAGAATCTTGATCAGTAGCAATGACTTTATTTATCAATGTCCATTGATAACTCATCCCCACCAGCCAGTTCTGTAGCCTGCCAAGGAACTTTGATGGAGAAAGGAATGTTTTTGTGTGTGGCTACTGCAGTGTGTTTTTGTTCGCTGGTATTAGATTCCTGCAACTGTTGCTGTTTTATTGAGAGGGGCTGCCTTTATAAAAGCTCAGATGCTACTGCAGTAGCTATGTGTATTGAATACTCAGAAAGTCCTTGGTAAAACAATCAAGAAAGTAAAATACATACCTGAGAGTCAAGTAGACCTGAGTTATTCTACCAGATCTTTAAATTAGATGTGAAACTTACTAAGTCATTTGGCCCCCTCTAACTAACACGCTTCTTATCTATAAACTAAAAGATTTTAAACTACAGGACCCCTATTAACTCTCTTAATTTAAGACACTAGGATTATTTTCTCTTTTCCTCAGGCTTGAAGAATTTCAATCTCCATGTGTTTTTTACTTCCTCCTTCTTTTTTTTTTTTATTGGGGGAAAACTACAAAGCATTTACAGTACAATGTTTATAGTCACAATTTGTAGTGAGCTGATTTCCCAAAATATATTACCACTCAAGTTGACTTATCTTGTTACATTCAAAAACCTACTCTGTC